>JAXGGA010002126.1:0-130324 GCA_038373865.1 Uloborus plumipes | reverse complement strand
AGAACAAATAGAAAAAAAAAGTCAATAAAAGCATTAACGTCCTTAAAATTTTAAGCAACCAGAAAACTGGAATGCAGAACTCTGATCTGATTACAATAATGAAGCAAATAATAATCCCACAAATCAATTATGGGTGTATAATAAGAACGAAAGACACTAAAGCCAATAGGAGGAAAATAAACGTCTTAGAAAATAAAACATTAAGAGGAATCCTAAAATTGAACTCCTTTGCACCTAACGATGTCATAAGACAGATGACAGAAATAGATGACTATGAAATAAGAATGAAATGGAACCTAATAAAACATACATTGAAGCAATATTATAAAAAAATCTAAGTAACAAATTCCTCTATAATTCCCGTCATAAGAATTCAAGAAATGATCTCGAAATTGAAGCCATCAACTACACCAAAGAATGCCTCAAAAGTATGATCTGTGAAAGCAATTTCTTTAACAGTAAAGACATCCCACCCTGGCAAGAGTCGAATTTAGAAATAATTATCAAAGAAGAATTCCTATATTCTAATAAAAACGAAGAAGTAATAAATCAAATTTTCAATGAATATATGCAAGAAAATGCAAATTTTCAAATTTTTGCTACGGATGGGTCAAAAATGAATAACAAAGTCGGATTCGGCATCACTAACCAAAACAGTGAAATTGAAAGAAAAATAAGAATTCCTAATATGTGCTCTATATTCACAGCTGAATTAACAGCTATCTACTATCTCGCAAAATTTCTAATTTCAAACACAAAACCAACTGCAATCTTAACAGACAGCTTAAGTGTTGTCAAAGCAATTGAAAATAAAAAAAAAGAAAGAAGACATCTTAATATCGGCTACCAGAAACATCCTTAAAATACAAGCAACTAATAACCAAATCAAAATAATATGGATCCCTAGTCACACTGGCATACAGCTAAATGAAAAAGCAGACATGCTCGCAAATAGAGATGCAAAAAACCCGTAGTTTTTGTGAGCCTAGAATAAACCCGGGAATTTCGGGGAATAAACCCGGAATTTTGGGGAACATTGGAAATTTTGACTGTAAACAAACATAGTAATTTTCTACATAGTTGTTACGCCTAATGTATGAGTTACTATATAAAGACTTCGTCATTATTTGAGTTAAAAATGCAAAAACTTTCAAAACAGTACTGTTATTAAGTATCACTACCTTTGGAGCTCTTAAAAAAGAGAGAGAGAAAAGAAAATATGCTGAAAAAAACATTGAAAAAACTTTTGTGTTAGTTATCTAAAAAAAAAGTTATGTTAGTTTCATTAAATACTAAACATTTTATTTAAAAAAAAAAGAAAAAAAGAAAAAAAAAACATCAATTAACACGCGTAGAAGCAATCTCAATTTGAAATTATACCCCGTGACAAAACAAACTCAAGATAGGATGGCATCTTTCACTTATTATTTTGAAATAATTTTCTGACAAGCAATTCCATATACTGCAAAGCATAACTATAGGAAATATCTTTTGAATGTATCTAATTAGGGTAATAATTAAAAATTTTAAAAGCAGAATTTTTTAACACTTTGAAAATTCACAAAACTACCGGGAATTTTCAAAATTCCCTTCCCAAAAAACCCGGTTTTTTCCCGTTAATAAACTGGGTTTTTTCCACTCTTTGCATCTCTACTCGCAAAGGAAGCAGTAAACAATGATACCACTCCAAGCATCCAATGTTCAACATGGAAAGACTGCATTAACAAAATCAAATCTGACATGCTAAACGAAAGAGAAAGCAGATGGAAATAAAGCAAATACTACGACAAATTCAAACGAAGACGAATCCCCTTGAAAAACAAAATAAAATGCAAAAATAGAAGAGAGGAAATCCTTCTAAACAGACTCATTACTAACTGTTATATCACGCAAGAAAAACTTCACAGAATGAAAATCCAAGCTTCACCCATGTGTTCAAACTGCAATAGGGCATGCTAAAATTCCCATAGTTCCTTGCGCGCTGGGTGTTAAGCACTTCCGGTTATTCCACTGCTGGCTTCTGCCGTTGTTTTGTCTGAGTAATAGAACATATAAACTTTAAAATGCCATGGAATTGCTGCATCCCTCAATGTTCTGAAACCTCCAAAGCTTGTAAGGAATTATGTTTCCATTCATTTCCAACGGATTCAAGTGAAAAAAAAAAAAGATAATATCTATTCGTTTTTCAAAACCCCTAGCAAGTACGCGAAATTTTGCAGCAGGTATTTTAAAGAAAGTGACTTCTTGACCAAGAAAACCGGTAAGTGTATGTCATTTCCGTTTTATGCAATTCAGATAGTGAATTTGTTTTGGTGATATTGATAGAATTAGATATATAGTATGTAAATAAAATATAAGAAATGGTCCGACTCAGTTTTTGAATGTTGTTCTTATAATTCCTTGCGTTGCATTATACTATTGTTATTAAAATCTAACTTAAATTTTGGCTGACTATTTTAAAATGAACATAATATTGTATAATTGTGATTTGAATTCTACTCAGCTTCTGGTTCAGGATCAGGTCAATTTCGAAAAGCGAGGGGTCGAAGTGCATTTTTCGTATGAAAACGGGATATTTAGCAATTTTTTTCGAAATATAAGTCCCAAAAAGACATTGTTGACTATATTTGGTAGTTCAAGGGAGGGATCATGACCCCCATACCCCCCCTCTTGATCCGCACCTGTTAAAACGAAACTAAAAAACCAAAGCAAAATAAAAAGTCATGATCTCAAAAAAATTGAAAAGAAAAATTGCAAAGGATATATGAACTGAGATGTTTGTGAATAAAATACTTTTGTGCACAAATCTAAAGTATCAATACAACGTTAAAAAAACACAAATACGCAGGGAAACTGTAGACACGTGTTTCGGCGTTGCAAGGAACGCCTTTGTCAAAACAAAAAAATTGTGAGCTTATGGATGCACAATTTTTTTGCATTGATAAAGACGTTCCTTGTAACGCCGAAACACGTGTCTGCAGTTTCCCTGTGTATTTGTGCTTTTTTAACGTTGTATTTATACTTTATAAGATGTTTGTGTGAGGAGTTTTGAGGAGGGATTCATCTGTTAGGAGTTAAGCTTTTAAAGTATTCATTTAAATATGAGCTTGTCATACAATCCTCTTCAACATTCTGTTTACATTCAGTAAGTCAAAACAGTGTTAAAAAATAAAATATGTAATTTAATAGGACGAGGATTTGAGGGGGGAGTCTGCTTTTTAGTCCTTGGCGATGATTGAAAAGTCAAGATGTAGGTGTCAAGATGATTTTATTAATGGATTTTCTTAATGGTTCTTTAAAAAAAATTAATAAAGTAATAAAAATCATTTTTTGAAGAAAATAATTCAATGTTCTATGTTATTTTTATTCTTCATTTCCACAGTTAATATAATTCTATAATATTTTCAAATTATTTTATAATTTCATTTCTCTTATAATTTTTTTCTACTTATGGGTTAGTACAATCGAAACTTCGCAACAGGCTTGGAAACGTCAAAGCAGCCAAACTTATTTTCATTTACAAATCCCTGAATTTAGCTCCTGAATAGAGAAATAGTTTTAAAATTTTCAGGAAAAATAAAATTATTGTGATTATCCCGTAGTCTAGTTCATATCTCTCTAACAATTCTGTAGTTGAAGGAGTAAAATATCCAAATTAACATGAAGCATTCTTTATGCGATTTTGGTAATTAAAACAAGGAAAAATCCGTAAATTGTAATTAAATACATATTTTCTACTTATTAATTACGCTTATTTACATTTTTAGTTTTATGTATTTTTCATTTTATACATAAAAGAAGAATCGGATTTATACATCTAACTTGAACAATTTAATTTCTTAGTATCAAACGTACTTTATTAATCTTAAATTAAAAAAAAATCTATTTAAATGAAACAAACCTGATTTAAAGAAAAATCCGATTTTTTTATTTAAAAAAAATCGTGATTTCTATCAACCCTGTTCCAATGCGATGAGATAGCGTACGAAATTTTTAAAAGTTAATTTCCAACTCTGTGTAGAGCAAAAAAAAAAAAAAAAAAAATTGAAAGTAGGAAATGTTTTAACAATATTTTGAAAGATCTTTATTCAAAAAACTATGTTCCTTGCATACCTGGTTAGTAATTCCGCTTTATTACCACTTGCTTTAGCTCTGAAAACTTTTAATTTGACTTTTAACGAGGAAACAGTCTCCTTTTCGTCAACCATACCTTTTTTAAGCTTTAAAATGTATAACGCTTGAGAAAGAGCAATTCCTATAATTTATTAGTGTATCGCGTAATGAAAAAGCACTAGGCTCGAACTACCGGAAGGACACAATCCCAGTTGTACGTGCCGCGCTCCCTGGCGGCAAAGTTTGTCCCAAGCATGCCCTATGAGATGGATACAGTTACCCATCACATCCAACACTGCAAAAAATTTAATAATGCCAGAATCAACCTAATGAAGAAAATCCCACAAGACTTGTCTCACATCAATGATTTTTTGGATTTCAAAATTTTATCGCTTGATGGAATTCCATCGGCGATCTCTGCCTTTTTTTTCCCGATTTCTGGTTTTTCGGCCTTTTTTTCTCCATTCTCGACCAAGGACGCCACGTAGAGAACAAACTTAAAACCTTCCCCAGACAATAGATGCTAGGCGCACGAGTACGCAGTCCTCTTTTACTTTTTGAGCCATACGGCTCATCGGATGGATAGATAGATAGATGTTTAGCGTATTTGTAGCGCCCTCTATAGTTACTTTCCGTTCCCAATCTGTGAAAAACCTGGCTTAGGCAGGGATTCAAGTGAAACAGGCCATCGCAAATTACAATCGCTACTGGAAATGAATTACATTAGAACGTTTCTTGATAAAAACATCGTGACGTCAGCCTATGAAAAACGAACTAGATAAAACGTCACAGCCTACTTGGCGAATAAGAGGAGATCGCTGAGTGCTTGTGAGCACTTATTGGCTCCACCCGTAGTGACGTCATGCCAAGTTAAGTTGATGATAATGTAATTCACTTCCAGTAGCGATTGCAATTCGAAGCGATCGCAGTGCTGTTTCACTTGAATCCCTGCCTTATTCGTATGTCCTCCAAAATGACGTCATTTGCAAGATCATCCTCCATGCCTCCAAGTTACTGTGTTAAATGTTTCTTTCAGCTCTAAGAATGAAACGAAATATCTTTATGTAGCTCTTCCTAAATGAATTTAAAATTTTGCAAACTTATTTTGTATGAATAAAGTAAACACATGCTGTGGAAAAAAAATCAAATTATTAGCTCTTTTATTGCAATATGTTCTTAACCGTATTGCCTGCAGAAATCGGATCAGTGAAAACAACTTTCGTTTTAATTTTTGATCTACGAAGTCGGCAAATATGTTTCTGATTCGTTCGAAAAATTACGTATTTTAATTTTCGTTAATCATAAAATACTATTTTAAGGAATGAAAAACGAACTTAAAAGGTTGTTCAATAGAACTAATTGCAAATATGGGCTGATTGTTAAAAGTTGTTTGAATAATTAATTTGCATTTTGCGTAAATAGATAAAAACAATTTTAGAACTCAAATTGACGCCACTTTTTCAACATATAGCTTTTAAAGTAAGTTTAGAGTTATGTTAAAAGAATTATTTGTTATTTTTTTTTGTTTAAATTGTATTTCACTAATATTTCAATCTCTCCTTACGCAGTAAATTGCTTACAAAAATGAGAGGAAATGTATACCGAATTTTTGATGACATGTGATTGAATTTGTACTGAATTCTATCCACCTATATTGTTTTATGTTGTATAACAAAATCAAAATTATGGAATTGTCCTGTGCAAGAATCATTAGTAATTTTTTAAAAAAAGTTCCTTTTTTGCTCTGTTTTTCTCTCTTGTCTCTAAAGATGCCTGTCCCGCGATTAAGCATCGCCTGACTTAAAGTATTCTTCTTTAACCTATCTGCAATTGTAAGCATTCAAGCAATAATTATGAACATGTTGTTTTATACAGTCACGCCTCCATTCTCCATAATGTGAAGTCCTAAGGGAGCTGCTAAAAGCATTGGTAGTTCGAGCTATAGGAAGTTCCCACGTGGTTCTCAAGACAATCTTGGAAATAAGCGGTTGTTAGTTGTATTTTGTGACCGAAAATTCCAATGATACTCCCAGATTTCCAACCATAGGTGCCACGTTTGAAGCCTAATGTTTTGTATTATACTGAAGTTTTTCTTTTCAGGCTATTTGATTGAGACCCGAGATTGATCTGAAGAATAAATTTGTAGAAGTAATTATCAAATGCAATAAATTTTCTTTTTTTTTTGCTTTTGAAATACGCTATAGTCACCGTGTGTAGTATTCCATTTTATTTAATTAATACATTTTTATACTTGGATTCATCTATTTAATTGATTAAAAAATGCACCTATATATATATATATATATATATATATATATATATATATATATATATAGATATATATATATATATATATAGGTAACTCACTTTAATGTCTAGAAAATCATACTAGGCACCAAAATGACGCCTAGATTCATATCTTAATTTTAAGTCTCAAGAGTGTGGGGACCCAATGAACACTGCAAGACAAAGGAATAGTCAAGTTATAACACTTCTAATTATGGAGACTCAATTGTATAATGGATTTGGGTTTTAAGACTTTGGTTATGAGTCAAGCAAGGTTTAAACTTTTTTCAATGAATAACATTAAAAAAAAAAGGATTAATGTTCAAATAACACAGCTGGCCTTTGCCTGAAACATGTCACTAGTCTTCATATTTTTTCTACTTGCATCTTTATTCTTTATGTCTTGCTTTTTGAATTTCCTTTTTGCAGAAGGCATCTATAAGATTGCATACTTTTTGGCGTGCATGTTGTTCGCATTTTTTAGGTAAGAGTCATGGACAAAATAATTTTCTGGGAAATAAGTATTCCTTCTACTTTTCCTGGAACAGACACCCCTGCCCTACAGATGAAAATACTATGAAGTATTCACCACTCTCCTTCTCTGAGACTAAAATCTCAGAAGATCAAGGATGGGACTTGAATGGGGTGAAATGGAACAATGATTTCTCTCTTGCCCCCCTTCTCACAGAGCATCGGACCTCTTTCTACACTGGGAAGAAGGGAGAACATGCTTTTCTACTGATAAGCTTGTTTCAATTCCTAGAATCTCGTTCAGTTTCTTCGTATAGGGATTGTCATTTTCGGGGTAAAATTCTGGGAACAATGACAATACATGAACATTTTTGCCCACAATCCCTGTAGACAAAAAAATAAAAATGCCCCAATATCATTTTGGCTCCCATGCGATGCTTGAGGTACCTTTTTAATTTTCAGAGCACATTCTGCTATTTTTGAAAAGGGCAGGGCGCAGTTTGCGGACCAAAAGAAGGGCAGGGCGTATTTTGCTGATCTGAAAAATGGCAGGGCGCTGCTCCCTTCAAAAACGGCCTAGCTGGAACACTATTCTAGTAAACTCTGCTAAAATTACGCTTCAGTTTAACAGTATATTTGCTGTACTTAGTTTTTAAATTCATGAATTATGGATACAGCGACAGCAGCAAAAACCCTTTGAATTTTACTGCAGGCAAAGCCGTGGCAGGTTATAGTGTATTATAAAATTATACTGAGTTAATAAGCTGCATGCCTCGGCTCAAATACCTCCAAAGAGGCCTTTATTTAAAGGACAAAATGTTCAGTTTTCTTAATGGCCCTTATTGAGTGGTTCTACTTTATTTTTCATAAGTACCCTACTTCCCATGATAAAATTCTTAAACTGCCAGAGTAGGCTTTTATACTTCTAATGTTAAATGCATATTTTCAACAGTATGTTTCTTTCATGAAGCTCTTAGCTATAAATGCTAATTATAAATGCATTTATTTTCCTTGCATCATTTTTGAAAGTTTTTTTTTTTTTGAGTCAAGGCTTTGTTAATATTTTTTAAAATTATTTTCAGGATTCAGTAAAATGGATAATGAAATGCATATATACTTTCCGAGTTTTCATCATGCTGTTGTAGCAGATGAAGATGTTACGCCAGACAATATTTCTAACAAATGCAGTGTTTTAAGGTCAAATCATTCAATTTTAGTCCTGTCTGGAAAGTTTGAAGGAATACCAGACAATTTAGCAATTAATTTTATCACTTGGCTGGTAAGAACCAATATTGTATCTTTCTATGCCTTCATTAAATATTATTCCGTTGTTTTAAGGTAATTTGTGCTAATTTTACATATTTTTCTTTTTCAGCTTCTTTTAATAATTTTTACTTTCTTACGAAAGAGAGCTTGGGATTATGGTAGAATTGCTTTAGTGCAGAAAAATGAACAGAGGTAATTTATGTATGCAATTTTTTTCTTCATTACAATGAAATCCTGCTACAACATTCAAGTAGCCACAAATTTTGAATTTTGTTCATTGTAATGGTAAGGAGAATTTTGTTGTAATGAATACAAGCAATGTAATAAAAATTAAATCATTACTGAAAAATTCTTTTGTTGAAAAATTCTTTTGTTGTTATTTTGTTGTATTCGCCGTAAAGGGTGTGTGCCACTGTTTCCTGTGATTTTGAGTTATTTTATGTAGTTCTACCTACCTGAATTCCTCTAGCTCATATTGATTTTGAAAAGTTAAATGGGTCAGATAAAAAAATGTACTGAACCTTACTCTCTTAAAACTTGCTAATCTTTGGTTCAAACATCAGAAATAATGACAGAAACAAAATTTTTGGATTTTTGGCCATTTAGTATTTTAGCTGTTATTTTTCTAAAAGTAAACAATACTTTGCAATCTTTACTAAAGAAATGTAAAAAATAAAGAGTTTGATGTAGAGAGCTAAATTTTACATAGCTTTTTATTATTTTTTGTAATTTTTTGTCAATATGTAAAATAATTATAGAAGTCAAAATTTTCGATTTTTTTTTTCCTCATAAAATTCTGAAATATTGAAATAAAAAATATAAAATGCCCTCCATTATTTTATTTTTTTTACAAAAAGGCTCTTTTGATCTTAATTATCTACATTTGAGCCAAATTTAACAATTGTGGGTTTCAGTGTAAATTAGTTTTTTAGTCTAAGATCAGGGCTGAATTTGCCTGAAAAGGGCACTCAGTTCCTGAACCTTCCTCCCTGTTTTATATGAACAAATTAGGTGGAAATCTAGATTATTTCCGCATAGGAGTTTCTAGGATCATATGGCTCCAATACTCTTTTCATACAAATATTAAGCCCCATATAAGATGTCACATACCCAACTGCTTTCCTTGTTAAAAAAATAGTAATAATATTGTAGAGTAATAAAGTTTATGTTTTGCTAACAACATTGTTATTGTAATTTATGTCTTTGCTTTGCGTATGTAATTTTTATTCATGTGATTTTTTCTTCTTCTGTAATGTAATTAGATGGACGCAACTTTTTTATGGAGATGGCACTGCATCATCTCATCGGTCGAATAACGATGAAAATGCATATGATTCTGTTGAAATAGCTCTACATATGGATCAGGTATTTTACTTTTGCTGCGTATTATTTTGTTATAAGATCTGTAGGTACTTGTTATAATTTGTACATTGTTATTTCATCACTTTCTTTAATTTTTCTTTTTATAGGGCATATGTTCATGGTTAAGAGCAATTTTCTTACTTAAGTAAGCTTTGTAAATTTTGTTACATATTTTAATTTAATTTAGGAATTTCATTTTTATTAGTAATTATTTATTTTTTGCTCCCCTGTTTAGAAATGAACAGATTTTGAAACGGAATGGTCCCGATGCTATTCAATACTTATCCTTTCAGAAGCATATTATTCTGTATTTGATAATTATTTGTATTGTTTGTTTAACTGTTGTACTTCCTGTGAATTATCAAGGCAATTTAGGTAAGTGTTTTTATAACTTTATTTCTTTACAGATAATTTATTTCAAGTTGGGGGGAAAGAAAGAAATAATAAAATAATTTACACAATTATATAAATTGTAATCAGATATTTATTGCTTGCTTTTCATTGTTGCTCAAGTATGTTTTTTCCAATTAATTATTTTTTCAAATTCAATTCATTAAAGATTTTGTTAATACATGTACACTTTATAAATCAAATTCCTATTTTATTTTATATTTGACAAAATGCCATTGCAAAGCCTGCTGTTGCAAAGCAACGATTTATTTAATTGATTGTGCAATTTTTATTTTGTATTAATTTACTTGATGATTTTCTATTATTTTTAAAATAGTTGATGATGAGAGCAAATTTGGACGTACAACATTAAGCAATTTAGACCCAGAGTAAGTAGTAAAAGATTTCTTGCATGATTTAAAATTTTTAAGTAAATTCAACAGCCTAAAATCTGTTGACCTAAAATTGACACAAGATTTGAGAATGAGGAGTGAAATTTAAAATTAAATGTAAAGTAGGAAATTAAGAAGAAAAGAGCATTATTAATGTCAAATGTTAAAAAGCATCTATCAGTTTTTATTTATTCAAGATTTATTTTGTATACATATAAGTGAATTAAAAAGTCATATGTTATTCTTAACTGTTTAAACTCACTAGTAGAAGAAAATCTAGTATCAACTAATAGTTGAATACTGACAGGGAGGAAACAAAGAAAAGTTGTAAGGGGTAACATTTTAAATAGAGTGAGGTTTTAAGTGGGGTTCCCCAAGGATTAGTTTTAGGTCCCCTTTTGTTTATTATTTTTATGAATGATATTGTAACGAGTCCGTAGCACCTTCAACTTTCTTCAAATGAGCATTCCAATCTTGAGGAAGTAACTATAAATTTATTTACAAGTATTTACACTATTTACAATATGAGCAGGAAACAATTGCTAAACATCCAGCAATTAGGTAGCAAAACAGTACACTGTACTCTCAACAGTAACTCAGCACCACGTATCAAACGTGAATAGTAATTAAGCAATTACAAAAGCAAAAACAACATTCGCCCAAAGCGAATAAAAACGAGCCTCTCAATAATCCAATCTGAGAAAAACTGACTGACTTGTGTTCAAGGCCAGCTATTTATACACGGAAAGAATTCCCGACAACTTTCTAGTAATATCTGGAATATTCCAAATCATTCATAACTTTAAACAATTCATTCAAGAAAACGCTAGAAATAAAAAGAAAAACACCACTCCGAGCGAAAATTTCTTCACGCTTATTAAAGTTAGGGCAAGTGTAAAAACTACAAAGTGTTACGGGGCCGGTATACAAGTGATAAAAGTGATATCTTCAGATACTTTTGCAACATGACGTCAGATAAAACCAAAACTAATGAAAATGATGCAAGGCAGGAAAAACAACAACTATTTACAAGATTTGTAACATTGCCCCCTTCCCAAGGACTGCACGTCCCGGGCAGTACAATCCCCAGAAAGGAAGCAAGGGAAGACTTACAGATGCACACATTACATGATGACCAATCATAAACATGATAAACAATAACAATGAGAACATGAAAGAAATAATAACATTGATAAAGTAATATTCCAAACAATTAAAGGCGAAAGTTATTTACAAAATTTACAAACAAATTACCATGGTAGCTTTAGATTTACTTTACGAACTATGGCCATAGTATGGGGCTAGCCGATCATAATGGACAACCCTAGGTTTTGAATGTGATGACTTCTGGATCCTCACTACGACGTCGTTCAGCCGGTGGAGGACTGTGTAGGGTCCATCCCAATGCGACTGCAATTTGGGTGACAGACCTTTACGTCGGATGGGATTCCATAGCCATACTTTGTCACCTTCTTGAAAGTCATGACCAGTGGACCTTGTGTCGTATCGGGTCTTCATCTTCTCCGTTGCGATGTTGATTCGCTCCCGTGCGAAGTGATGAACGTCTTCCAACCGGGCCTGGAGATCCTGGACGTACTCCTCAGGCGATGAAGGCGCATCTGGAGGGAGACCGAAGACGAGATCACAAGGTAGCCGAAGCTCTCGGCCGAAGAGCATCTGTGATGGGGAATATCCGGTGGTCTCGTGGACAGCACTGCGGTAGGCCAGCAGAAACAGAGGAAGTTTCTTGTCCCAATCCTGTTGATTTTTGGAGACCATAAGCGAGAGATTATTAAGGATTGTCCTGTTGAATCTCTCCACCATGCCGTCCGATTGTGGGTGTAGTGGTGTCGTTCGAGTTTTCTCAATTTTGAGGATATCACATAGGCCCTTAAACACAGCAGAGATGAAGTTTCTTCCCTGATCGGAATGGATCTGCAAAGGGGTCCCATATCTCGAGATCCAATGCTGGACTAGAGTCTCTGCTACAGTGGTAGCTTCTTGATCCGGAATGGAATATGCTTCGGGCCATTTGGTGAAATAGTCAATGGCAACGAGGATGTATTTGTTCCCATCAGTAGTTTTCGGTAGAGGACCAAGAATGTCGATCCCGATTCGTTCGAAAGGAGCTCCTACGTTGTAAAGATGTAGCTTCCCGCGGCTTCTTCTCTTCGGTCCTTTACGGGCAGCACAGGCGTCACAAGAATGACACCACTTCTCTACGTCATCCTTCGTCTTGCTCCAGAAGAAGCGCTCTCGAACCTTGTGGAGGGTTTTCAAGATACCAAAGTGTCCTCCAGTTGGACTACTGTGCAGTTCCTTTAGAACGTCTGGAATTCTTGATCTGGGAAGGAGTAACTGCCATTTGAATGCTTTACCATCGTCAGATTCCCATTTCCGATACAGGACGCCATTCCGCAGCTGGAGAGATTTCCATAGAGCCCAGTATCTTTTCGTTGCAGGACTGTAGATAGAAACGTCTTGCCAACTAGGTCGCCGACTGTCCTTTTCCATTAACTCTATGATAGGTTTAAGGTCTGGGTCTTCAAGCTGATCTTTTCTTACTTGGTCGTCACTCCATGGATCGGGATCTGAAGATGTTGATGTAGCAGTAACTTGGCAGGCAGTAGGGATTGTCGTCCCGTACTGTTTCTCTATTCGGGAGCAATAATGGCAGTTCTCGGAACAAGGTCTTCTTGACAATGCGTCAGCATTACCGTGTGACAAACCTTTTCGGTGCTTAATCTCGATGTCATATTCCTGGAGCCGCTGTATCCACCTGGCTACCTGGCCCTCTGGATTCTTGAAATTCAAAAGCCAAGTTAAAGAGGCATGATCGGTCCGGAGCAGGAATTTACGGCCGTAGAGGTAATGATGGAAATGTTCTACAGCTTTAACTATGGCGAGCAATTCCTTTCTCGTGACACAATAATTTCGCTCCGACTTGGATAAGCATTTGCTCCAGTAGGCGATGACATGTTCGTTACCGTCTACTTCTTGAGATAAAACAGCTCCAACGCTCTCGTGGCTCGCATCAGTGTCAAGTATGAAGGATTTTCCAGGCTGAGGATAAGAGAGAATAGGCGTTGATGTTAAAGCCTCCTTCAGCTGTAGAAATGCATCCTCGCATTCTTTGGACCATTCAAATTTTTGTTTGCTCTCCGTCAGCTTATGCAAAGGTCGTGCAATATTGGAAAAACCCTTCACAAACTTCCTGTAGTACGTGCAGAGCCCCAGGAAACTTCGCAGCTGATGGACATTTTCGGGGCGGCTCCAATTCTTGACTGCAGATACCTTATCTGGATCTGTTCGTACACCTTCGGAAGAGATAATGTGACCAAGGTAGTTCACCTCACGGCGGAACAGATTACACTTGGACGGGCTTAACTTCAGGTTGGCTTCCTTAAGCTTTTGCAGCACCTTCCTAAGATTAGCCAAATGTTCCTCAAAACTGCGTCCTATGATGATAATGTCGTCCAAGTAGACAAGACAGGATTCATAAGACAGTCCTCGTAACAGATTCCATAAGACGCTCGAACGTGGCTGGTGCATTGCAGAGGCCGAAGGGCATCACTTTGAACTGCCACAAGCCTTGTCCGGTTGTAAACGCCGTCTTCTCTCGGTCGTCGGGGTGTATCTCCACCTGCCAGTAGCCGCTCTTTAAATCCAGGGTCGAAAACCACTTGTGTCCGGAAAGGGTGTCCAGAGTGTCATCGATCCGTGGAAGAGGGTAACTGTCCTTCTTGGTGATGTCATTCAGGCGTCGGTAGTCAACACAAAATCTGGTGGAGCCGTCTTTCTTTCGGACCAAGACGATAGGGGATGCCCAAGGACTGGATGAGGGTTCGATGACGTCATTCTCCTGCATCTCTTTCAAGAGGATCTCAACCTCTTCCTTCTTGGCGAACGGTAGTCGTCTTGGATGCTGCTTGATAGGGGGATGATCTCCAGTGTCGATCCTATGCTGCGTTAAACTCGTGCGACCAACATCCTCGGATGTAGATGAAAACACCTGCTTGAAGTTGTCCACCAATTTTTCCGCAGCGTATCTTTGATCCTTCGATAATGGTGCACTCCCAATTAATTTCGAAGTCAAGGACTCGGAAGACACAGTCTCGGAGGAATCAATTCTTCTGATGATGCAGTTTACGGGAGTACAAGTTGCCAACACTTCTCCTTTCTTAATATTCCTCGGTCTTTCACTCACATTGGCGACTCTCACAGGAACTGCATTCCTTGAAAGGTCCACAAGCGTAGATGCCACTAGTACTCCTTTTGGGCTATTACTCTGGTTAGGATATTCAATGAGGCCGAATTTAAAGCTGTTGTTTTCCTTGAGGGAGCCAGGTATTAGTACTTCTGATCTAGAGGGAATCGATAAATCTGTTTGGGCTATTATTTGATGAGCGGATTTTAAGTTATTTTCGGTGTTGAAAATTGCTATGTCTTCCCTCGTCGAGTGCAGCTCATTATTTTTAAAGTCGATAGAAAAATCAAATTTTCTCAAAAAGTCCAGTCCGAGAATGAAGGGATCTGTAATGTCAGCGACGAATGCCGTGTGATGGTAAGTGGCGCTTCCGAACATTATTTCTAAGTTCACTTTCCCTTCAATCTCGATTTTGTCACCTGTCACAGTTTGGAGAGTAACGCAGGGCGGCGTCCATAAGATCTTGAGTCCAAATCGATGAGCCACATCAGTCCTAATGATGGAAACGTTGGCTCCTGTGTCCACAATCATTTCGCAGGGAAACCCATTCACATATGCGTAAATGAAGAGTCCATTGCAACCGCCACTTCTTGAGGAAATCTGGAAAACTTTGGGATGGGGCTCATTCCAATTTGGCGACCTCCGCCCCGCGAGATTGCCATAGCTTAGTTTTCCTGAGCTGAAGAGGAAGAGGTACCCTTCCCTCTTGTTTCTTGGCGGGCTTCGCAGTTCCTTCGTACGTGGCCCTCACCGCCACATTTCCAGCACTTCAGTGGTTGTCTACTTTGGTCTTTGCGGGCAGTAATCTTCTTCAGGATCTCTTTGACTTGTCGCTCAATTTCCGAGAGACGAGTCGAATTTGAATCCGGGGCACTCACGTCCACGCTCCTGATTGAATGGCGATCCTTGCGGGATGTTTGCTGTGCAGCCTCGAACTTCATTGCGTAGACTAGACCAGATTTAAGATCTTTGATGTCCGCCATCCGGAGAGCCGTCTGAATTTCTGGACTTCGCACTCCGTCTATGAAGTAGTTCAGGGCTAGGTTATCGCGAACATCCGAAGGACAGTTCGAGAAGGCGAGATGGGAAAGCCTCTCAACGTCTGCTGCAAAAACTTGCAAAGTTTCTCCGGCCCTCTGGAGTCGGGATTTCAGCTGGAGTTGGCTGAATTCTTTTTGACATGCTTCGCCAAAGCGGAGCTCCAAGGCCGATGATAAGGCATCGAAGTCGCGGTGCTTGTCCTCTGGGAAGGTCTGTAGTATGTCAGCTGCATCCCCTCGCAGCGAGGCTGCAAGGTGACAGGCTTTCGTGGAAGAGTCCCAAGAGTTTGCTTCTGCAACGATGAGGAACTGCTTCTTGTAAATATTCCACGAGGTCTTCCCGTCAAATGTGGCCAGTTTAATGGATGGACGAGAAGTCCCAGCTGCAGCTACACAGTCACTTGAGTTGTTGTAGGATGCTGATAACTTTGATTCAAGTTCTTTAATTTTCTTTTCCACGTGATTCTCTACTGTGGTGATTCGATTCTCAACACCGTCTGAGTTGTTGCAGGATGCTGATAACTTTGATTCAAGTTCTTTAATTTTCTTTTCCACATGGTTTTCTACTGTGGTGATTCGATTCTCAACGCTGTCAACTTTTTCTTCTATAGCCTCCACTTTATTTTCCATATTGGCAAATTTATTTTCCACCAAACTTTTCATCGACGTTAGATCGCACTTAATTTCTTCTTGACTTGAAGTTATGCTCGCGGTTAAATCACTCTTTAATTGTTCTTGATTAGTAGCCATAATCGCCATATCATTCTTTAATTGTTCTTGATTCGCAGTCATGTCACTTTTAACAGCGTTGATAGCATCAAGGAGTTTGTTTAGTTGTTCCTCCATTGCTCGAGTGATCACCATAAAATTCCGAAGTCAAAAAGTCCTCAGGAAGAAAAAAAGTCTAAGTTCACAGATAATTCCAAGAAAGTCCTTGAAGATGCCCCACGTTGGGCGCCAAAATTGTAACGAGTCCGTAGCACCTTCAACTTTCTTCAAATGAGCATTCCAATCTTGAGGAAGTAACTATAAATTTATTTACAAGTATTTACACTATTTACAATATGAGCAGGAAACAATTGCTAAACATCCAGCAATTAGGTAGCAAAACAGTACACTGTACTCTCAACAGTAACTCAGCACCACGTATCAAACGTGAACAGTAATTAAGCAATTACAAAAGCAAAAACAACATTCGCCCAAAGCGAATAAAAACGAGCCTCTCAATAATCCAATCTGAGAAAAACTGACTGACTTGTGTTCAAGGCCAGCTATTTATACACGGAAAGAATTCCCGACAACTTTCTAGTAATATCTGGAATATTCCAAATCATTCATAACTTTAAACAATTCATTCAAGAAAACGCTAGAAATAAAAAGAAAAACACCACTCCGAGGGAAAATTTCTTCACGCTTATTAAAGTTAGGGCAAGTGTAAAAACTACAAAGTGTTACGGGGCCGGTATACAAGTGATAAAAGTGATATCTTCAGATACTTTTGCAACATGACGTCAGATAAAACCAAAACTAATGAAAATGATGCAAGGCAGGAAAAACAACAACTATTTACAAGATTTGTAACAATATTCATGAAAATGTTTCTGGAAACATGAATTGTTTTGCTGATGACGTCAAAGTTATCAGGGTTGTAGAAAATGAACAAAAAATTCAGGTGCAAGAGGATTTGGATCGTATTACTAAGTGGGCAGACAAGTATGGTATGACAGTTAATGTAGGGAAAGGTTGTCAAGTGCTGCATTTAGGGCATGGAAGCAAGCTGTTATTTACAGGGTTCAGCCATTAGTAAGGCAGATAATGTTATGGATCTAGGTGTCTTAGTAAATCAAGACTTCATGTTTAGTCAACAGTGCAGCATAGCTAGTAACAAAGCCAATAGAATGCTTAGGTTTATAAATAGATCTATTTCAAACAAATCTGTGCCATTGGAAATAAAAAAACTAAACGCAAACAAATTTAAGAAGGTTCTTCTGCCCTTATATAGATGTTAGTTAAAACCTCATTTGGAGTATGCTGTTCAGTTTTGGTCTTCTTATCTTAAGAAAGATATTAATTTATTGGAAAGGGTACAAAGAAAGGCTACAAGGTTAGTGAATGGATTTTTCAATTCAGACTATGAGTCCAGACTTAGAATGTTTAATGTGTATAGTCTTGAGCAAGGGAGAATCAGAGGGGACATGACTCAGTTGTTTAAATTTATCAAAATAAAAGATGTTACAGGGTTAGATTTTTACACAGAAAGCAGGAAAAGGGGTCATTGCTTTAAGCTGTTTAAATCTCAGCCTAACCTGGAAATTTGGAAAAATTAAAATTTTAGCAGGGTATTGGGAACTTGGAACAGTTTACCGGAAGAGGCGGTAAGGAACAAGGGAGTGGATAGCTTTAAGAAGGCCATTAATCTTCATTGGGATCAATAATAGGACCAGCCCAGAGCCTGTTGCTGGTTGTCGCATTTGTATTTGTAAATATCAATTATGTTTTAGTGCTTTCAAAAGGGCTGATTGCATTCCAGTATTTTCATCTTTAAAAACACCAGAAATCCGTTGTTTTTCGTTTTGCTTTTATCTTCCTACCTCCGAAATGTTTTAAAATTTTTGGCCATCATGTCAAAAATAATGAATATTTTTTCTCTAACTCTGTTAAAATGCCATTCTAAAATTTTTTCCTTTAATAAATTCTTTTCTTTGGCTTTTTTATTGTTTTGATAATTATTTTCGGAAATGCATCCGATATGAGAATCTGATTTTTCTCATTTTCGATGCTTACTACCCACTGTTAAGAAACAAATGAATGAAATTTATTTTTATACTTACTAAAATTATAAATTAAAAATTTTCGAGCAAAATTCTCTGTTGTGAATGAGAGTCAAAAAGTTAAAAGTACTCTGACTATGTAACAGGCTATGGTTCCAATGTCTTTAAAATTTTTTTTACAATGTGAACATTTTTTCAGATATAGGACTCATAAGAGTGAGTCTGAAACTCTGTATTTACGCTAAAAATGAGTAAAAATATTGTAAAACCAACTGCTGAAAGATTAATTATGATTAGAGGTAGCACAGGTACAATTTGGCCGAAGCGCAAAATATTGAGGCTGCTCCACATTGAAGTTTTAGCATTGAATGTGTACCGTAAAATGGGGTGTATAGGAACAGCGGGGTCAATCGGAACAAAACTTCCCTACCGTACAAAGAAATTCTTCATAAATATACTATTGGGTATTTTTCGCCATGGATTTTTTTTTAGAAAGGTAAGATCATAGGAAGTAGGAAAAAATTACTTTTGTCAATCTGGCAACGCTATTGGCTTCTAAGGAGGGCTGCACGTGGAATGCTAGAAAACATCACATTTTCATAGACTGCAAAACTTCATATGCATGAACAAACCTTCTTATATTTAAAAACTAAGAGTGGTATGTTTCAATTATACATGTATCTGAACAACAGAATACCACATTAGAATTTACATTCTTTATAAATTGTATCATAAAAATGAAGAATTCTGAAAAATGCCATAGGAAAAAAAATTGCGGGGTGAATCGGAACACTTAGTTCTGTTGTTCCAATTCAAACTTATTTGAAGGAAACTTTGAAAAATCAAGATTCTAACCCCAATTCTTCTAATCAAGACAAAAACAAGGATTTATTACTGTTTATCCCTTCTCGTGAGCAACTAGATCTTAGAATGACAAAAAGTTGCAGATTTCAAAATATTTTTTCTCCAGGAGACTTTTTTTTACTTAAAATACGAGGGGGAAAGTAACATAAACTTTATGTAGTAAAAGTCCAGCACACAGACAGTGATGAATAAGCGAAAAAATCTTTCAGGACAATCCCCGAAACCCAGAGATTTTAAAAAACTAAAGAAAAGGCAGAGTTTATCCCAGGAGATGTGAAAAAACTTAAGCCAAGTCACAATTGCTAGTTTTAAGGACAAGTACATATTTGTGGACAACATGAAAGACTTCCATTAATGTTAAATCTTTGTATTTCAATTTAAAAGCATTTCTTAAAATTACTTTTCATTTTTCATAAGTTCAAAATTATTTTGAACTTTGACAAATTATAAACGTTTACTGGTATTGAAATTATACATTTATTTGACAGTAATTTTCTGTTCTTATTCTCCCCCATCAATATTACTCATGTGTGTGAGACCTATTACAGGTTAAAGTGAAACAAATAAAAATTTTTGCATGTGTTCCGATTGACCCCTATCAGCGGGGTGATTCGGAACACCCATTATTTCCTATATATTTTAATAATAATTGTTCAAAATGTTTTGTCTTTGCTTGGAATATCAAAAGTAAAGCAAGACCGAAGTTTTTACCCAAAAAACCAAATTTATAAAAAATCTTTTAACTGCTTTTTTTACAATCAAAGCTGAAAAGTGTTCCGATTCACCCCATTTTACGGTACTAAATACTTACAATATGATACAATGCTCCATATGTTTTGATAGTCTCAGTCTTTAAATTTTTAATTTATTGTCTTATTTTAAAATTAATTTCACTAATTAAAGTATTTATTTGTGTTTTATGCTGGTAGTACCAGAAAAAAAAGAAATTTCTATTTTTTTATTGCAAATTAGTTGCATGAGGCATTGTTTGGAATATGATTTGTCATGGAATAATCCTACATCTTTCAATAAAGTCTGAAGGTATATTGTTATATCACATGCACAATGGTAAATGTCTGCAAAAAGAAGCAAATAATTTCCAACGTCTATCAATCTTTTAAGGTTCCATATTTTTCTTACTGAAATAGTCCATCTTCATATGTATAAATAATGAATTCTAATGTACCTAGAAAAGGTCGAAATATTTTGTTGAATTGAGTATGGTCGCCAATTTCTTATGAAAATTATATTATCAATTATTTTTGAAATAGATGGATCAATGAGTTACATTTATTTGTAGAATAGATTAATTAGTTTCCTTATTCTAATTTAGTATGTGCTTTTATGTTTGATATTTCATTTTATTATGATGTGCTTTTAAAACCTCATTGAAATATTATATTAATAGCTACATAATTAATTTAAAATTTTTCTTTCAGATCATCGTATTTGTGGGTGCATGTTGGATGTACTTTCTTATTTCTTGTGCTTGGCACATATATTTTAAAGCATTTTGCGGGAAATTTAAAATTTAATGAAAATGAAAGTGTGGTAAGTATTGTGAAAACAATACCTTTTTTTCAAATTTGTGGTTTTGTTCTATACAGTTAAATCCCGATGATCTGATTTACTTCAAATATAATTTTTTTTCCAGGTAAATAGAACATTGATGATTTCTAACATACCAAAAGACGTGTGTGATGAACCTTTTTTAGTTCAACATTTTCAGTAAGTCTTTTGATTACATTTCAGCTGTTTTTGGACTGTTTATATTTTGTTTAAGACTTTCCATTTTTATGCTGAGTTGGTTTAGTTAGTTTCTTTTAATGAGGTAAATAAAGTTGCTTTGAAACTGAAATTTGACTTTTTAAATCTGTAAAACCTGGACTGATTTTAAAAATATTCAATTAAAATTTAAAATTACTAACAAAATAAGTAAATTCACACCATTTAAAAAATTTTATAAATTCAAACAACTATGAAAATGTTTCTGCATGATTAATTTCTTAATCCATTAAATAATACCATTATCCATTAAATAATACCCATAAATCCATAAAAAATACCTTGAAGTGACATTCAGGCCATTTTAACAATTGAATAAGTTCAAACTACTATATTATAAGGTTTCTGTGTGATTAATTTCTCAATCCATTTGCATGTATGTGACTTTTGAACTTTTATGTCTCCCCTTTATTCACAGAATCTCAAGCAATGGCTACTTATTTTTAAGCATTTGAATATAAGGAACCCCATTATGTTTATGTATCATAATATAAAGTACTTACTTCCAACAAAAAATTTTGTTTTTAAGAAATAATGATTTTTATGTGTTGCAGGTGTGACCTTACAGTGATGCTCGTAACATGTACAAATTTTTTTCAGTACAAGGAATTTCTTTAGAAAGTTGATACTTTATGTTACAATACATAATGTTTCCTTACATTCAAATTATCAAATAAAAAGCCAAAGATTAAAATTTTGGAAATGAAGTTCAAATACACGCACAAAAATATTACATCTGTGCAAATAGATTGAGCAAAGTGCGATTAATTCTTGAATTCTGCAAAAGCATCGAACTGTCCTCAATTTGGAATCTTTGACTTGTTTTAAATTCCTTTAAAAATATTTCAAAACTATAATAATCTGAAAATTCGTGTGAAACACAGATATTGTGAAATATTCTTCAGTTCTGGCATTGTTTTATGACAAAATTTAAATATTGTATACAAAAAAAAAAAAAAAGGAAAAAAATGAATTCGAATTTTAACATCTCGAATTCAGGTCATGTTTTTCGCAATGAATAATTTGCGATAGGTATGTGTGTGTTGCCATGTGTTGTGTGTAAGCATGTGTGTGTTTGCAGGCGATTGTTTGCGTGTGCTCCTTGCCACCATGTCCTGCATGGGGAAAGAGCAGGAGCCAGTGGTTCAAGTAGATTGAACGCCAGGGTACAAGAGCTTGGCAGACTTCCTACCTGAAAAAGGAACAACCCGTAAACTGGGGTCCAAACAGAAAACATGTAGCAATTTTCATTGCTTAAAAAAAAAAAAAAAAAAAAAAAAAGTTGAAAAAAAAAAAAATGACTGAAACCTTTCCAGACTCTTTCTTGCTCACTCACTATTAAATGATGGTTGAGAAGTGGTGGCTAACATTTCATTTAAAACATCAAAGCTCTGTGGAAAAAACAATGATGGTTTATGTTTTCAAATACAAAACTGATAAATAAGTGTTTTATTAAAAATATTATAATGAATATACCAACTTTTCGCCCTTCAGAGATGCTTATCCTGAATGCCAAGTAGAAAAAGTTCACCTGGCTTATGATGTTAGATTTCTTACTAAACTGGATTCTGAAAGGTAAATAGGATAGTTCTGTTTTTGAATATTTTAAATAAGTTTCAACATTCATGTCTAACTTTTGCATAATTTATGTTCTGTGTTTAGTCATGTTTTTGAATTTGTATATATTAATATCAATTACAAAAAAAAAAAAAGAGATATGAACCAGTCAGAATATTTTCAGGAATTGATAACATAGCAACAAAACTAATTTTATTGATTTTACTTTTTTAAAGTTTGCTTTATAAGAAGTTAAGAAATCAATTTGTAATATTACTTACATAGTGTTAGAAGGACAGCAAAGTATTGTTTTATAAGCATGCATTTACATAGGTTACTGCTGGCCCACAGCAATGCTTTAAGCACTCTGAAATCAATAAACAGGACACAAAAAATTGGCTTCCATAATGGCTCAACACTTTTTCCCATTCTAATCAGCAGTAATTGTTACAGCAGTTTGGCTCACATTCTGGAGGCTTTGAACTGCTAATCTATTTCTAATATTGATTAATATCTGCTGATATATACAAATTCTAACAGAACCACTGAAAGAACTTATCTTTCAATAACAACTGAAGAAGAGTTGAATAGCAACAAGTAAATTTTAGCTATTTCTCTTCCTGTCACTTAAATTTTACATTTGATGTCCTTTTAACCACAAAAGAAGTAAATAGTAAAATTGGCAGCAAGAATTTTCTCAGACATTAAAAGGACAGGAGTGATTTCATTGCTAAAATCAAGCAAGTGGAAATCAGGGCAACAAATGTCAATATACAGTTATCTCAAATTTTGTAATAAGCAAAGTGGACTTGGCATTAACAGGAAAAAATCCATTATACAACTGTTACAGCAGTTTGGGACCATCCAAAAACTTCAGCAAAAGAAGAACTTCAGATGTCAAGAGATAAAATATGGAAAAGAAATATGCCTAGATAATTTGTCTTTGCTTTTAAAGCTTTCTTATTCTTGTAATAAAGGCTCAAATAGTAAAGCTTGCATTTGGGGGACAGATATTCATAATGATATTTGAATTTTTGATTTTTTAAATATACATTTATTTTTTTCTTATTAAAAATAGTGCATAATGTTAGGCTTAAAGAGAAAGATTGGTAAAAATTTTAAAAATTCATTGCTGATTTATTTTTTTAAGCCAAGGACATGAAATTTATCTATAACTGAGAACAAACACTTTATAAATCTCTGAAAATAGCATACAGTAATTGAAACAGTCGAACTCAATATTTGTGGTTTGAAAATAGAACTAAAACTTCTTTATGGACCACATCACATTGTGGAACGTAACTTGTTCAATTGTAGTTGCTGTTTCTCAACAATTTTCAAATTTTAAGTGTAGGTGGTGGGGGGATAGCATTCTTCTCTTCGTCGAAGATTTTGTAATTTAAATGACGTAATGGTATTTTATAAGCCATGTGGCTCTGTGGTTGTGCTTTGCACTTCCATGCCACAGACTGGGGCTCAATTCCCGGGTTGGGTATTTTTCATCCCTTTAGTAGGTCAATAAAATGAGTGTCAAGTGTGCTTGGAAACTACGCCCTAAGGGTTCCACATTCGGCTGGCCATCTGGCCAGAACATCTGCTCTTGCAACCTAGAGCCTTTGATCAAGAAAACTGAATGGGCACTGTAGGACTTGGTCCCATGGGCTGTTACTGTGCCGAGCTTAGTTTAGCAATAGTGTTTAATATTGTTCTAAAATAAAAAACTACTTCAAATTGAAAATTCTTGAATAAATGATGACAAAAGATTGCCCAAGTTAAGTACTTAATTTTTCATTTAGGGAGACATCTACACATGCAAAAATTTATTGTGAAAATATCCTGAAAGAAACTGGAATCAGACCTAAAATGAGACCATACGCTTGTGGCCAAATATGTAAATGCTGTTACTGTGAACAAGTAAGTCTACATACATTGTAAAATAATGACTAAGGTCCATTATCTGGCTATGTTCTTGCCCTAGTTTTTCCTTTTTTCTTTCATATTAGTAGTTTTACTAGCAATTTGAGTGAAAAGAATTTGCTGTGTTCATTCAAGGTATTGAAAACTTTTTCTTTGCTGGTGAACTTGCTTAAAATTTTGATAAATTATGTGAAAAAATGATTTTGTTTCTTGATTTGTGAGGTAGAGATGACTTGTAGTAAATTTTCACTATTTTCAGAAATAGTATGATTAATTTTACTCACTTCATTTCAATATGATTGATATTATGATACTACAGTGTTTTTTTTTCTTCCAGTTTTGTAATTGCATGATAGTTTTATGATACTGTGTTGCATTACAACCTGTTGTTGACTTGATTACATTTCATTTTATGCAATTAAAAAATATTTAGGGTGAATGTATGGTGTTTTAGGTTGATGCCTTGGATTATTATACTGAAGAAGAACATGCCTTAACTACAGCTGTTGACAGACAAAGATCTGTAGCTTTGTTAAATCCTGTTGGAGTTGCTTTTGTCACTTTAAAGAATGAAGAAATGACTAAAAGGTAACATAAATTTTCCTTTCTGCTTTAGTTGTACATGATATAAATATATCTGTGCATATACTGGTGTGACAAAATGAAAGTCAAAATGGTTTTCTCAATAAAACACTGCACAAAAGCTTTCAAAATCGTACACTCCAAATTTGTAATTTAATTAGTAAATTGATCTTCAATTTATGAGTTGAACAGTATCATTGCTGCAGTTTTTGACTGATGCACTAATTTTACAATAGTTACCAGTTTGTTTGGCACTCTTAACTTCTATAAGTTTTCTACCTCCAGCTCGGTGACTGTATATTTCAGACATTAGTTCTAATACGAGCAAAACTAGTCTCTGGATGGCATAACCGAGCTAATTGTGCATTACATGTTTGTTTTAAGCCCTGGCTTAGGGTCGGCAAGTTACTGCTTAATTATTATGATTATCTATCTAATAACTATTATTTTTTGTCTTGATATTTTTTCTCACACGTATGAAAATGTGTTTATTCTCATTTGTGTCATTTATCTTAGTATTTCTTTCATCCTGTTGCCTGAATCTATAAAAACTATACCTTAAGTTTCATATTAGGCACATTTTCGGTACAGCAATCAACAAACAGCTCAAATAACTTCAAGAAACCTCATTTATTAGAAGAATACTGTGAAATAAGAATGTTTTTGTTATCGATAACTAAATCAAGACTAAATTTTTATTTCAACAGAAAAGTCTGCAACTATCTCGAAAAAGTGTTCTGAATTATTATAAGGAATAATCCGGTTTTGAAAAATTAAAACGAGTTGCACTCGAAATTTCTTTGGAATAATAATTTTGATCCTAGAATTATTCATTTTGAGGGACTGGTGATATTTTTTTTACTTCCGAACAGTTGATATTTGCAGCATTGAAACCTTGGAAAATACCATACAAATGAGTTCAAACTGCAGCAAGCAGGAAGCATTATTGCTGTGGAACTGTCCAGTGGCAGTGAAAAATCTTTGCCACTGTTACATAATCCAGTAGAACATTTGTCTTCTTCTTTCCATGTTTTTCAATTTGCGCTGCCTTTTCATCCTGCTTATATGCTGAGTTTTCCACTTTGTCATCAATTTTTAACATAAGGTATGTTTTGTGTATATATATATATATATATATATATATATATATATATATATATATATCAGGGACGTGCCTTCCGGGTATGCAAGGTTGGCAGTGCCTACCCGCGAAAAAAACAGACCAACCTCACCACTTCATTCAATGACATTTAATGCATTGATTAGAAAAAAAATATTTCGGTTTTACACAGCAATAATGGAAAAAAAGAAAAAAAAATTGAATTTTTTCCATTTTGGTACACTTGAAAAGCAGCGACCGACGCTGTTTTTCGACTTCCGTATCTATGCACTGCTTTGCATGCAAAACACCCCCGTGCCGCACTTTTCCCCCTCTTCGTGTTAGCCAAAGGGACCTTGGAGGCAGAATAAAATCAGCCTATCTGGCGTAGCTGACGAAGATCAGCTCGAAAACTGCACTCTTTCTCTGCCGGTCTCTTCGATTCTCCTCTACAATTTGGACGTTATGTGCAGGGCGGTGAGAGTTAGCAAAATTAGCAATGGTTTTGGCGTCTTGATTCGTTTTTTATATGGTTGTTTGTTTTCTATGAAATGTTTCCGTAATTTTCAAATGTTTCATTTTTTCATTTTCATATTGTTTCCCATGTTTAAATTGAAACCTCTGGATAGTTGTTCTGTTTAAACTTTTTGAAAAAAAAAAAAAAAAAAAAAAAACGACTTACGAAGTAAAGCGACAAAATATTGAAAAATTCATATCATTATTATATGGAAGTCAATTTTCAAAATTAGCTTTTAGAGTTGATAAGGATGCATTCAGCAGTCTAAAAAAAAGAACAGAAACTTTTTGACATTATAAGACGGATTGCAGATTTGTAGATATTTATGGGAACAAGTTTTTTTTTGACAAATGTATAAAAAATGTACTTGATCTTATTTTTGAAAAGTGAACTGAGCCAACTGTTTCCAGAAACTGATGTTGTTGTGGTTAATTTTGACTACCAGCCACATTTTTTAGAGTGAATATTTTCGGCCATAAAAAGAACTAAGCAACAAAAGGAACAGAATAACAAATTAACAACCTTTCTTTCTTGTTTTGATATTCATAGGAAAAGAAAGTGAACAAAATGAAACAAGACCCCACTTTCAATTTTTATGAAAGTCACAGATATTTTCACCACAATGAAAGAAAGAAGAATGAATTTTCTATAGAATCAGATGAAAATATTTTTATATATGTTTATACTAGGGACTACGTAAATATCATTCCTATTCATACTGTTTTATTATGGTTAACAGCATATGCTTTTTTTCAACATATGTATTATTATTCCACAAATTATCTCATCTGCCTACCCAGGGCGTTCGTTCACGGCATACAGGGTGTTCCAAGTTAACCTTCATGACCTCTATTTCCTTAACCGTTTTTCCTAGATGCATACTTCCATTTGCAAAATTGCTCGAAATGAGGAGGAGAGTTAAGATATGGAAAGTTTGAAGCTAAAAAAATAATTGGTTAAGAAATAAAAAATTTAACTTTTTATAGGGGCTCCAGGCCCCCAAACTTATATTTAGGGAAAGAATCTCCATTGAAAAATAATACTAACACAAAAAAGATGACATTTGTGCGATCAAAATCCATGGAAAATTGAAACATGAAACTTTATGACTTATACCACTTTACACTAGCGTTATTTTAAGTAATTTTGGGGGCCATATACACGCAAAGTTGCACCATTCAGAGTTATTTAACAAAAAAATATTCTTTATTTTCCTAAAATATATTTAACTGCAAAAGTTATTTAACATGGGAATTAAAATACGAAAAAAATTGAATAAGAAAGAATGAAAATGTCTTGCTGAATTCGAGAATATGTAAATTTACCGACTGTATAGTGATTGCTAGAAACAACGTAGGCCCTTCACTGCAGAATAAAATCGGCTTAACTAGATGCATTTCGTTAAGGCTTGAAGTTACGATGTACACTACGGAACAGTATGTAGAAATGGTGTTGCTTTACGGACAATGTAATCGCAATGGGACTGAAGCTGCTAGACAATACGCAATCAAGTTTCCAAATGATACCAAATCATTGACACGTACGGTTTTAGATGTTGAAAATCGTTTACGAGAAACGGGTAGCGTGGCAAAACGCAATAGAGCCAACACTTCGAAAATGTTAATCACAGACGAAGAGTTTTTGGGATATGCTCTTGCCTATCCGCAGTCAAGTCTTACAGACATTAGCAAAGCAAGTGCTTGCTCAAGAACACACGTATGGAGAGTTTTAAGTGCACATGGTGCTTATCCTTATCGACCACAATTGGCGCAAACGTTTTTGGCTGGAGACGATGATAGCCGGTTCGATTTTAGCAATTTTATAATGAACAAGTTAGAAATGGATCCGTCGTTTTTGGATAACATTGTATGGACAGCCGAATGTACTTTCTGAAGAACTGCTGTTGTCAATAGCCAAAATACTTGTTTCTGGGCTATGCAGAATCCGCACATCCAACGATCCAGTAAGCATCAGGTGCGATGGTCTGTTAATGTTTGGTGCGGCATTTAGAAAGGAACGTTAGTGGGACCCTTCTTTTTTGATGGCACGTTAACCACTGAAAAGTATAACAATATATTACGTAGATATTTATCTGACTTTCTAGACAATCATGTTTCGCTCACAGATCTTAGTAAAATTTGGTTTCAGCATGACGGGGCACCGGCCCATAAACCAGCAACTACCAGAGCACTTCTACGTAGTATGTTTAATAATAATATCATTGGATATGGAGTTCTTTTGGAATGGCCACCTCATTCCCCAGATCTTAGTCCTCTTGATTTTTTCCTCTGGGGTTTTTTAAAAAGTAAAGTCTACGAAGTAGATTTATTGCGCAAAATCGATTTGCAGAACCGCATTTTATGCGCAGCGAAATGTGTTACTCCAGTAATGCTTCTAAACATACAATCAGAATTCTTATCACGCATTCAACTATGTATTTTAGTAGAAGGAAAACATTTTGAGCAGTTATTATAATCGATTAAAGCAAATGATATTCGTTTCTAACACATTGTTTTCTCAGATTTTGTTTTTATTTTGATTTTGATTTGCAAGGAAGCAATGTAAAATGTCTGTGTTTAATTTTGTATATTATTTCTTAGATTTCACATATTTCGTTTGTTTAATATCTTTGTATAAAATTGTATAATAATTTACCTTGTCTTGTTATGTTTTGTAGTCTTGTAGCATCTGTATTTATTTTTGAATACAATGAGAAGCGAATGTTTTCTGACATGGACGAAACACATTTCATTATCGTACCTAATCTAAAAGCTCATTATTCCTCTGGCAAAGCGAAAATTTTCTTTTGTCAATTTGTTTAAGGGGCTTTGCGCGTTTAAAACTCGAATATCTCCGCGAATTTTGATCGCACAAATGTCATTTTTTTGTGTTAGTATTATTTTTCAATGGAGATTCTTTCTCTAAATATAAGTTTGGGGATCTGGAGCCTCTATAAAAAGTTAGATTTCGTATTTTTTGACTGAATTATTTTTTTGCTTCAAAAGTTACAATATTTTAACTCTCTACCTCATTTCGAGCAAATTTGCAATTGGAAGTATGCATTTAGGACGAACAGTTGAGGAAATAGAGGTCATGAAGGTTGACTTGGAACACCCTGTATATGTATATCTATATCCAAGGCGTATTTTTAAAGTTAGTACCATTTTGATGTGAATAAAAAGGACAGAAATATCCCTACAATTGTATTTTCACATGAAAGCTCAAACCTTAAACTACTTTTCTACATAATTGCCATTAAAGGTAACTAACTCACTTATTATATTGTGCAATCAGCTTTAAAATACGCCCACTGATTGAGATTGCCGCCGACTGTGAGGTATGTGCGGTAATTCGTTTTTTCACTGCAAAAATGTTGAAAGCTACCCAGGTATCACGAAAAACGTTTAAACGTTTTTAATCTGTTGTCACAACGTTAATAACCATTTTACAACCTTAAAAAAACGAAGTGTGCTATTTGGGTATAGATATTCATCGCAAGATTTCTTCAGTACATGGTGAAACCATTATTAGCGATGGAATGGTTTGGATTTGAGTCAAAGCTTTCAAAGATGGCCACTCTAATGTACACGACAAGGAATGGAGTGGTTGACCCCTTGTCATTGATAAAAATGCAAATGCAGTCCAGATAGAGCATTCAGTGACTACCACCTGTTTTTTACATCTGAAGCTGCACCTTGGTGGCTAGTGCCACAACAATGACGGTGATGTCAGGATGATCCTACTGCAGTGGCTGACAAAGTATGTGGCATATTTCTTTGAAGAGGGACTTCAAAAGCTGATTGTACAATATGATAAGTGCTTTTCTATTGGTAGCAATTATGTAGAAAAGTAGTTTAAGGTATGGGCTTTCATGTAAAAAAAGTTGTAACGATATCTTTGCGTGTTTTTAATTTATACCAAAATGGTATTTGGGTCATTCCGATGAAAATGGTACAAATCATGTCCGAGACTTTAGAATTTTTTAAAATCAATTTTAATAACTACCACCCATTAAGTGTATTTTTTATTGGTTCTTCATTTAATTTTTTGCCATCAAGTATCAATTGATTAGGTATAATCCATTTAGAAATGACACAAAATAAATTATCTTTGTCAGAAGAAGGAGAAAATGACAATTCAAATTGCTAGAATTTTAAATGTGATTTTAAATTAAACTGAAATGTAACAACAAAATAAATTACACTGCACTGCACAAAAGATGCTTCTGACACCATTTCTGCAGATTATCACGCAAATGAAAAAAAAAATTCCCCAAAAAACACTATTATTTATCCATGTCCCTAGATGTTCTTTGTTTCGAAATGTCCACTCTATTATATGCTTTTTGGAAATAAAATAAACAATTGCATTCAATCTGATATATATTTATAAAAATAGAGGTAGTATAACTGCTGTGATTAGCTTGCTACATTGAATTATGTAGTCAACAACCAGGGTGAGCCTAATTCTTTTCTTATGATAGTTAATTTGAACTGTTGGATGTCCACTCTGTTAGAGCCGATTTCATGATGAAAAAAATAAATTTTTTCTTGAAATTGCAGACAGACTTACAGTTTTAGGCTGTTTATTCCACTTTATGCTTGTACTGTGATTCTAACTTTCCTTTGTGATTATACAGATATTTTTAAAGGCTTATTTGTCCACTCTGTTAACCAAAGTGATCAAAATATTTAAAATCCTTTCATAAATAAGTCATGTACTAGTTATTTACACTTCATTATACACAAATAAATGGAAACTCAATTAAAAAAATGATTAGTTGGTGGAAATTATTTAAATTGATAATCTTAAGTAAAGAATTTCAGGCATGATTTGTACCATTTTCGTCGGAATGACCCGTTTACTTTGAAAATACGCATCATATATGCACGAGGGCTGTTCGTAAAATAAGGTTCCCAAGGGTCTAGAGACTCAAGGATTATTGTTACGAGGATTTAGTGACACTAGCGTGCAGGGGCAGCTTGTGTATAGGCTCTGCGGAACCCCTTACTTTTTTACTCATATAATGTGTATATTAATTCATTAATAATTCCAAAAAAATGATGGATTTTTACCATGAAGAATTATATATAGAGAGATATTCTCCGATCATTTACTGATATTACAAGCAAGCATCACTAGCTGACACTAGAAATGCAGCACTGTGCTTTTTGCAGTATTATCTTTCGCATAAAACGGGTGAACGCACAACGATTTGCTGTTTCGAGAATATACAAAGTTGCATTGCAAATGAAGCATTTCCTTTCGAGAGTGCGATCTATTAAAAAGGTTCCCGCTTAAAAGGTATAAAGCAAGATTTTTGCTTCATGTGTTACCGTAGCTAGGCGCCCATGACAAACTTGAAAATTTTCGCCCCACCCCCTAGAGGTCGCTCTAATGGGAGGTCATTGTGACCTCTCAAAATGTCCTTACTCCAAAAATTTTGATTTATTTATTCAAAAAATTTTCAGATAATGTTGCAACCTTTTTTTTCCTTTTTCTTTCTTTCAGCATTTTTAACAATGCTCAGTGTTCCTCCTCATTGTGCATGATATGTCTGCTTGTCCCAACCTTTTTTACATCACGACCCCTTTCTAATGAACTAAACAGCCCGCGACCCCATATGTGTTCCCCCCTTCCCCCAACTTAACTCCATATGTAATTTTTCGAAATTCTAGTCATAAAATTGCAGTTTATACTATTTCTAGTGATATTAAAAGATGTTCATAGAGTTTCATAAACAGCTTGAGTCCGAAGATTTGGAAATTTCTCAAAATTGAATTCTTAAATATATGGAGTTTTAGACATGAGGAAAGAAAGAGGGAGGGGGTAAGGAGCTCTCCATAAGATTTATAAAATTAAGTATCATACATAAATGCATTTGTAGACAATTTTTGTTGATTTTAAGGGAAGGGATGGTGTTCGGTACTCTTCATCGGAAAATTGAGGTTATAGAAACACAATTATAATTCCATGTATTTGATAATATTAGAAAAAGAGTTTGGGTTCAGAGACTCTCTCCAGAAATTTTGGAAATTTGAGTTTCAAAAACGACATTTTAAATGACTTTTAACTCAGTTTGCGCTGATCGGGGTGTCCATCAAATTTTCACTTTTTAGTCTGTTTGGAATTGACCAAAAAAAAAATTAATCGGTCAAAATCGGTCAGCCCCCCTGGCTGCTGGTCCCGTGGCAAGAGCCACTCCTGCCAACCCCTAGTTACGCCACTGTGTGTTATAGATTGATGATGAAAAATCAGGAAATAAGTTCTGTATAGGGCTGAGGAGTGGCCATGTAAGTCAAGTCGGAAACTAGGGACCCTGCTCGTATTCAAAGTGCTATAATTTTCGTTAGACTAATGGAGGGGAGGGGGTGGTATCAAACAGAAAAACAATCCATGGCTCTTGGCAACCATGGTTTTGTAACTGTGAGCGAAATTCAAAACCTTAAATTTTCGCAGCTCTGGGTGAGACAATTTTTATTGAAACAAGAATCTGTCCTTCATCAGAGATTGAACTATCTCAGCCAGAAGTAAGCAATAATAAAAAATCATATATTTTTAATTTTTTTTAATGTCCAATTTCTAAAACAAAGCGAGGTCTCGTATAACGTTTCAAATGGAGAAACTTTGGTGAAAAGCTTGGCTGACGGATACACCATTTTGGATCTATGTTAATCCTAGCTCTGTAACAATGAAAAATAGGGCCTAAATGCCTGCTCGTCTGTCAAAATATTTTTATTGGAGCATTTTGTCCTCTTGTGACAGCAGATGTGAATATGAAATGTTGTCTTTTAAGATACTTTTTTTTAAAGGCAAAATTAAGAAAAAATAATTTAACCCTCTTTTTGACCATGCTCTTTCAGAAAAGAAATGAATTTTTAAAATGGGAAACGTTCCTATTTACCACTGCTATGGTCTTAATTCATTTCGCAAACTCCACTTCCCTGAAAATGTCACTGAAAATTTTTGTGATTTGAAGAAAATCCTAACTTTATTTCCGACCATAACTTTGATATGCTTAAAATTTGAGAGTTGCAGCACCCTTATTAGTTCAAGTTTCGAGCCACCAATGTAGCTTGGCAACTGCTCTTTCAGACTCTCTCCCCCCCCCCCCCCCTCAATGAGCTCTCTGAAATGCTCAGTTTTAGCCTGACACTCGTTGGAGATTAAACTGCCACTTGTTTTGACCGCCAATTGCGAATTACACTCTGTGATTCTTTCGGTCAGGGCAAAAAAAACTGCACTGGTAGACATTCCTTCACAACTGTGTGAAGTCTACAGAGAAAAGTGTATGAGCATACAATATGTGTGCAAATGGTGCAGCAAATTTAAAGACTGATTTACGTGACAAGCAAAGTTTCAGGAGAAACAATTGTTTAAGTGAGAGAAACAATGCTGAGAAATTGAAGGGTTCAAGTTCGAGACCTCAGGAAGATGATCCCTAATGTCAAAACGTCCAGTAATTCACAAAATATTATTTGTATTGTGGGAATATACCAAGGTTAAAATAGCTAGTAATATAGTATACTTCTCTCCCCCACAGAAATCTCTTGCATGCATAAATACGAAAGGAGCGTTCCTCTCCACTTAAAATTTTAGTTTTAAGCTCTCATAAAGTGCAATTGTTCTGTCTCACAGTAATATTTTCTTAGGAAACCATGAAGTTGGTAAAGAGTGCGGTTTTCATCTTTTCTGATAGATAAGTTTAGTGTTGTTTCAATCTACTTCAATCAAATTACTCAGTTATCTTATTGACATGAAAGTATTTTGTTAAAGTCATTACTTTTCTCTACGGAGAGTAGTTTAAAAATTATTAATTTAAAAACTAAAAATCAATGTTTTGTTGCATTGGTAACATGCATCATGTAATTGATTTATGTAACATTTTATATTCCATTCCTTTTAGAGTGTACAAATTTTATCAAAAACAATGCAAATGCTCTGTGATCACTCCATCTCCTCGTTTTTTGCGCCCTTGGAATCCTCATGAATGGAACTGGAATGTTGAGTTTGCTCCTACACCTGAAGATATATTCTGGTATTGATTGTTTATTGAGCCTATTTCATATCTATTTGTATAAGTTCGTTATTCACTTAAAGAGAAAAAAAACATGTGCTTTAAAGAAAGTTTTTTCTTTACTTCAGGGAGAATCTCAGTGTCCGTAAAAGTCTGTGGTACAGTAGAGCTGTCTTCACTAACCTTGGTCTTTTCCTACTATTCTTTTTTCTCACAACTCCTACTATTGTCCTCAGTTATTTAGATGTTTTATATACTCCTGCAGTGAAAAAAATTGTCAGAGAGGTATGTTGAAAGATTTTAAATTAAAAAAAAAGCTGATTTACTTAATAATATGAAATATATATATATATATATATATATATATAATTGCTAAGACACACACACAGTCAATTTGATATAACTTCGAAGTCATATAACTCTAATTTCTTATTAGATCCCAATCCCTTTGTCTTCAATTCCATGTTAATTTTCCTCTATATCTCGCAGTTAACTTCTTTTAACTCGAAGTTTTTTTGAGGTGACTAAACATTTGATAGTTAAAAAGCAAAAAAACTTTCATGTGATAGCATGAAATTTACTTTTATTCTCTTACAATTCCTGCAGGAAAAGCCCGTAAGCTAAAAGAAGAGCTGTTGAAGCAGTGTGCAATAAATTAATAACACTTGTGGCTCTTGCTGTATTGTTATTGTATGCATTATGCATCAGTAAAGAATTTGTTTTACAAAAGTTCAGCTTCTTTTATCTTCAATGGAACGTAACAGTGGGATAGTAAATATTAAATTTTGAACAAACAATTTTTAAAGGAGTTGATTAAAAAAATGTCTTTAATGTGAATTTTAAAAAATTTATTAAAACACTGAGGTTTGCCACGAAGAGTACATATCAATCATGAAGAAAATGAGTGTGTAGCTGAGCGAGGACCATAAGTGAAAAAGCATTAACATTTACTATTTCTTTAATTATAAAAATGCTCATTGTAGCCTGAAATGCTGGAATATCCCACAAGAATAAAATACAAATAAAAGGAAAGATTCAGTTTGATTTTTGTTCCTAACGTTTTTATTTAAATAGTATATTTTCTATATTTTATAGTAATATTTTCATTTTTTTTAACAATTTATGTGTTCTGTATTTTTATTTGTTATCTCTATATGAATTGAATATTCCAAGCTTTGTTGGTAATCGAAACTAATGATAACTTGAACTTCCGATAAGTTGAAGTTTTTTTTCAGTCCCATCAGATTCGAGTTATTGAAAACTGACTGTGTATGTGTGTAGTGAATTCCAGTGTTAACAGTAAGGCAGTTTATGTAAAAAAAATTCGATGTATTTGTGTGTGTGTGAGCATGACAAAATACACATTTTTGCAATAACTGATGCATGGACTTTTTTACCCTCAATAGTATGTTGATGAAAAAGAAAAATATAGGATTTTTTTTTGTAACTTTTTAAAATTCAAATTTAAAAAGTAGTAACCTAAGAATCTTTTTTAGGCATGATTTAAACGCTATCGTATTTTCCCCATACGTTCAGCAAAACTATAAAAGGGAAAATTCAGAAAAAAATAGAGCACATACAAAGGTTCTTAATCTGTGCAATTCGGTCTCTATTTTTTGAAATTAGTTATTTTAAGCATACATATTATGCATTTGTTAGCAGTATTGGAGAAACAAAAAGTTAAAATGTTAAAGAATGAAGCTGAAATTATGCTAATTTAACTTTAAAGGCATATTGATTTCAAAATGTTCTTTAGAGTTGCTGTTTCTTCTTTTTTTTCTTTTTAAAACTTACACAAATACTCATAAACTTGATAAACATCTTTTGAGATAAATGAATTGAATAACAAAGAAAATGAGTTTCACTTGAAACTACAGCATTCAAAAGAATTTTACTATGCTCAACTTTTGCTTTATCATATTTAATGCATTGGCTACTACAGTTCAAATATATGTGCATATTCATGGCTCTTGATTTTTAAAAAAATATTTATTTTCTTCAAAAAAAACTTGTAAATAAAAGATAGAACAGTTGAAATTATAATTAAATACTTTAAATGTAATTAACATGTGTAATTAAAAATATTTTACAATATTGTCTATTCTTTCTGATAAAAGTTCAATAACATATAAATCAACTATCTTTAATTTTGTTGTATGTTATATTTACTCTTGGTAGATTTTTTTTTAAGTTAATACTTTAAATCACAATAATTTCCAAATTTAGCAAATTCTTTGCTATTTTTAAATGTTTCTTGCTTAAGTTAGTCTTTATAAATCTTTAACATGTTAATCATGCTGACACTCCTGTGTGTTATGTAATCTGCTAATATATTTTTAATGCAGTTTAGCCACAACTTTGTTTCAGTTTTAGTAACACTTGACTTCTCTTTCAGACACCTGTAATTAAAGACTTTTTCTCAACTTTGATGTTACTTTTGTTTTCGTCACTATTGCCTGTGATTGTTTCTTTTTCTGAGCGGTTTATTCCTCATTGGACAAGGTACTTGCTCAGTAATTATAATTATGTAAAGTATTTGATTTTCAAATATCATTACATAATACTAGACTCTTATACTCTTATCAAGTCTTTTCTAAACTAGTTGCAATGTAGTAAAAATACTATGCGTGCTAAGATATTAAAATGCTACCGAAAAAAGGGAACAAAAACAAATAGTTAGTTTTCAGGGGCGGAAAACCTTTTCCAACTGCACCGAACTTCTCTGATTTTGAAATTCTGTTACTTTCTGGCTTTTACACCAGCCTGTGTTGAAAATAAAAAATTGAAAATTTGTTTTCATAAGCTAGCGCAAGTCACTCCTAGGATGCCGATTATCTACATTCTGCTTTGAAAATAGTCATTTTGCTAGAATCCTGTGGCTGGAAATTTAATAACTCAAAAATTTCATTTTCAAACACCAGCTCATCAATTTTGTCAGAAGACTCCCATTTTTTAGCTGAACTGCCTCACTCAACTCTTGCTTAGTGGTGATACTAAAATTTTTTAGTTTAAAAAACCAACATAGAAAACGTGCTTCGCTGATAATTGCATATTGCGCTTGAAAGTTCAATCCTTTTGCATTCTAAATTTATTTCAATTATTTTCGAAGTTAAAAATTAATTTAATTCCTTCTACTTTAAATAAGTTTATTATATGCTTTGTTTTGATTCGTGTTTTTTTCTCTGTTTTACTTTGCTTTTTAGACATTTTAGTATTAGAATTAATGTAGAAGTGAATTATACATACTAATGAATTGAAAATCTGTTTTTAGCGAATTAAGCAAGTGTTTCATCAGAAATTTCTTCTCGTTATAATCTTTTCAGTCTGCAAAATTTTGATTGACTTTGAAGGTCAAAATGATTTTCTCTAAGTATTTGAGGACTAATTTATCAAAAGGGGAACATATTCATTTTCCAAAAATCTTAGGAGGTGAAAGAAAAAAAAAGCTAAAAGTAAAATGTTTTTTTTCATATTTTCTGGGTATATATTTATGGACAAATGCATAACAGATTATCTCCAAAAGTCAAAAATTTTCATATGGAAAAATCAAAGAGATTGCCATTTTAGTGTTTGATATGTGCTCTTTTATTTGCAAGTTATGAAGTTTTTTTTTTTTTTTAACATTCTAGTAACATATCAAATTAAACTGAAAATAAGCTATTACACTACTCTAGCTCCCAGAGTCTCTAGCTCAAAGATGAATCTAGCTCCCAGAGTCTAACACTTTAAAGATTTGCTGGAAAGTACAAAGTGTCCTTTAAGGAATTTCAAAAATTAATTGCACAGCAATTATAAATGATAGATTAAAATAATTAATATATATATACATATATATGGAAATTTAACATGTCAAAGAGCAAGTTTTCTGAAAGTTTTATGGAAATCTTAGATGGTATAGTGAAGAAAAATGTTCAAATGCATCGCTAAACACTGTTGAAATTTGTGAATTAAATTCTTTTGAAAATTCAAGCTTTCGATACGCTGTGCATTAATTTGTTTCCTGTTTTCTTTCAAGATTTATTTCCGTAATAATTAAATTATACCATAGGTTGGTGTATTTTAATTCTCTAAGTTTCTGGCAACATTCATATCAAGCTCCATTTTTATAGCAATTGCATTTAAACTGACTATACTTAGTGTTATTTTATTTGAAGTGTCAGAAATAAGGGGAGGAGTACACGGAAGGTACTTTGTTCTTTGTTTGCAAAAAAGTGATGTGCTATTTCATCTACTTAAACCTTTCTTTTTATTTATTTAGATCAGCTCGTAACTACTCAAAGATGGTTAGGACATTTATTTTCCTTCTATTTATGGTTGTCATACTTCCCCTTCTTCAGTTGACAAGGTAAGCATCTTTATACAAGAATGGTTTTCATAGGGATAAAAAATTCAAAAAATAAAAATTTTACAATATGTAAAAAAAAAAATGGCTGAAACCAGTTTCTTTAAAAATAATATTTTGATAACTTTGAATCTATGTTAAATAAATTTACTTATTTTGTTAATATTTTAATTCTCATTGAGTATTTTTTTATTCATAGTGTAAAAGCTTTGTTGGAATGGACTATTAGACAAGGTGAAACTTACAGATGGGCGTAAGTTATCAATTAATATTTCTTTGATAAATGAACATTTTAAAGTTCAAGTTGTAACTTTTTTCAAAAATGTTTCAGTTGTGTGTTTCTATCAGGAAATGGAGCATTCTTTGTGAACTATGTAATAACTGCTAGTTTTATTGGTACAGCATTAGACCTCATCCGCTTTCCTGAGTTGTTTATGTATGCATTTTATATTTTCTTCTCACGTTCTCGTGCTGAGCAAGCAGGTCTTCGTAAAGTAAGTAGTTTAAATGTTTGTTGAATTTTTAAGTAAGAACGAATCTTAATTTCGATTATCTATTCATACTTCTCAAAATCAACTGTTAAATATGAAAATAAATTAAAAAAATAGTATTAGTACTTGTATGTTTTTATATGTGTTTAACAACCACAATAGCTCCATCAATCGAAGTTTTGTGCTCATACCCTGACTGTCAGTCTATGTTCAATGATGTGGTCACTTGTGTATTTCTCACTTAGGAAGTCTTCTTAACACCTTAGGTTATAAATTTTAATTTTACTCACCAAGTCTTGTTAGTAAGCAGATTTTTTAAAAATATATTATATTTTCCTCTTTAAAAAAAAATCTGTGAAAAGATTGATGATTTTCTCTTCTGTCTCTTTCTCCAATATGAATAATGTCTGTGAAGTAATAAGCTGAGGGTTTTACTTTTGTATTTTTATTTTTTAGTCTATTTTGAGTGATTGGAAGTAACACACTTGAATACTCTGCATTAATATACTTTTCCTTCATCCAGTAGGACTCCTAGGATTGTCTCTTAGGAGGGGCTAGAAAGTTTCAGGAAGAACTCCGATAAGTGAAATAAAGGGCAAAATTAGAGAAGTTTCAAAAGCCCCTCTCCGCCCCCCCCCCAAAGAAAAGAGAGAGAGAAAGGATACATGTCTACAAAAAGAATGAAAAAAACTAAAAAATGCAATTTTAAGACGTTTTGTGGAGTCAAAGAACAGACGGAGGTGTGAGATTTGGTGGAACTACCATGAAAATATTTCTAAATCGATCTTAAAACCGAAATTATAGAGGTGTAAAAGAAAAACGTGGGGGGGGGGGGGGGACTCTTTTTCTAGAGAACTTTGCTGCATTAAAATTTCATGTTTCCTTTTTTTTTTTGTTGAAATCATTTTATTTTTTTTAACTTCAAAGATCTAAAGGGTAGAGAGCTCCTTTGAAACTTTCCAGAATTGAAGACTACCTTTAGACTACTGTCAGTGATGTCAAGTGAATTTAGAAATTGTGTACTCTTTTCTGCATATTTCCTGCCTTGTTCTCTAAGAAAAACAGCTTTATGTTATCTTCAGAGTAACATTAAGTAAGGGAAAGATTTCACAGAACCTTTGAAAAATGTTAAAAATCAGGTCTTTAACGAAGTGTAATTTTAGACCATTTTTGGTGATGTTAGGGATCTGTTGATTCTCCTCTGGTAATTTTTTCACATTGAAAGAAAAAAAAACCTCTTTCTGGGTTTGTTTGGTAAGATATAAGAAACAGGAAGTGTGGGCTTTCAGCGTTGCCTCCTGATTTTTTCAAAATTGAAATCAATTTTAAGCTATCTTTGGGAAGGAAAGGATCAGGCGCATGTGCACAAATTTCTTACAGCTAAATTTTAAGCTATTTGTGATGACGTAACGGTAGGGTTAAGGTGCCTTCAATCAGAAATTGGAGTCTTAAAAACGTATTTTTGTCTAACTTTAACGATGCTATAAAATTTTTATGTTGATGAGAAAACCTACATTCTTTTGCTGTTAAATTTTTGATACTTTTTCTTACCTTGTAAAAAATGATCTAAACAGACTAAAGTCTACACTATCACAATCAGACCGTATCTATGCACTAGTATCTATCTATCGGTGTGAATTCGTGAATTTTACATTATCAGATCGCCAGTGAGAAATAATTAAATCTCAAGGCGCAACCAGTTTTATGAGATTTTTTTCTCTGAAAAGCAATTATGGAACAGTGTTCCAGTTGGTTTCAACATAAATTCCCCCCTGATATCTATGTCCGTAGCTTCTGACTGGTTGTTCGTGGATAGCATAACTAATCTAATGTGACAGTAATATTGTCATCACTAGGTGAGGCATCACAGATGGTTAGATGGTTAGCCATCACCTGATTTTGATGATGTCATACATCAAATCTGTCGTGACAGATTTGAAGATTTTATGGCATCATCAAATTGAGGTGCTGCAGGCGGTAAATCAAAATTCAACCTTATTTATATCTGTATGTGTAATAGCATGTGTACAGGGCCGGATTAACGTTCATTGACGCCCAAGGCCAAACTTAAAAACTGCGCCCTACCTCACGCATCCGAACTCAGTCGAAATCGTATCCCCTCATTACCATTTGATGAAATTAAAGATGAGTTTTTTTTCTTTTTGTCTTCCTTTGATGCACAAAAAAACAAGGTTCGGATGTGATCCCAGTGAAATTTCTCAAAATTGAAGATTTCAAAATTTAATTTTAAGGCATTTATCGGAAAGTAATGAGATAACTCGCCCTGGGGCAATTTTACGGGTAATTTTAAAGATTATTGATATTTTTTAAGCAACAATTCAAGTATTTTGTTATATTCGAAGCAAAGAATACGTTAAACAAGCGATCTTTTCTCCAGGATAATTGTGTTTTTTAAGCTGTATTTAATGGTATCATTGAATATTTGAAATACATTTTGGATGATTTTTAAAAATGTGTTGAAAGTATGATAACTGACTGACATTTTAAAAAGTATTATGTCAGCAGGTCCGTTATTTAGGGGGGCAGGGGGGTCAACTGCCCCCCTTCCCCGGCTTTGAGAATTCAATGTATTTACATATAAGTGGGCGTGGTTTTTTGTGTTTTCCGATGAAATTGCGTTGTGTTTGGACCGTTTGCCCCCCCCCCCCCCTGGAAAAACTTGAAATGACGACCCTGCATGTCAGTCAATTACCTTTTTTTTTTCATAATTTTTCTAAAATTATGTAAAATGTGTTTTGAAAATTTAATTATTTCATTAAATTCAGCTTAAAAATTATAATAATCCAGGAGAAAAGATCGGTTGCACGTGTATTTTGCTTTAGATGTTACAAAATACATGCTGCTTTTGTCCTAGAAATGACAGTCATATACCCGTGGAATTCCCCCCCCCCTCCTGAAATTTTCAAAATTGAAGTTCTACATACGCAATTGCAAGTCATCTTTGATGATGTTAGAAAAGGGAATAAGTTCGAGAACACCTCCTCCCAGCATTTCAAAAATTTTGATGAACTTTAATGATGCTGGGGAAAGGCGGAAATCGAGAGAGGTCTCCCGGAACTTTTTCGAAGTTGAGGTCCTAAAATGCCATTTTAGAAGGTTATTTTTTATTCGGGACGATCGGTAACTCTAGTACAAAATTTTTTCGAAATTGAAGACCAAAAACATTGTGGGGCATTCCCTATGTTGTTAGAGAAATGGATGAGGTTTAGACATTCTCCCCAGAAAGTTTTCAAAATTTTAGTCCTAAATAAGCAATGAGAAACTATCTTTGAGGACATTGGGAGAAACGACGGCGTTCGGTAATTCGTTTCCGTAAATGTTTCGGAACTGAAGCCCTGAAAACAACTAGATGATTTGAATAGCGTTAGATGAGGACTGAATGCCGGAGGAGGGGGGGGGGGGCTCTCTGGGAATTTTTTTGAAATTGAGACCCTAAACACGAGGTCTTAGACGATTTTTAATGAGGTGGGGAGAGGCCTGAAGTCAGGGTCACTTCCCAAAAAAGTTTTCGATCCTGCTAACTAAAAACGGAATTTTAAATAATATTTTATGATATGGAAGTGAGGCGTTTGAGAGCTTTCCATAGAAAAAGTTTCGAAATTAAAGCTCTAAATATGCATTTATAGGAACTCAAATGTATCTGACAGGGCTGGCGCTGAGTGAAAAGATGGGGATTAGGGACTCAACTAAAATTTTCAAAATTTTAGACCATCTTCAAAATGTTGGAAGAATAAGGGGGGAGGGTCTTCTATTTAAAACATATTTCGAGGCATCTCCTGTATTTTTTTTCCACTTGGCTTAGATCTTCGTGAAAATGTTTTGAAGGCAAAAAAACAATATATATATGTGTATAAATAATATGTTGAAAATAACTGACCCATTAACTGACGTAATTATAAATAATACATACAAAGTTTGAGTGTATATAAAGTATATATAAAGTAGTTTGAGTGCAAAATAATCAATATATTCTGCAGAGGTGCCTCGACATTGCTAACTTCCCAAAATTTCCTTATTCGGCAAATAATGTCTGCCAGTTTGGAAAATTTGGAAATATCAATTCAATACATTTTTGTAAGGATGTCTAATGCCTCTTTTCGTTAAATGTTGATACTTGTGCATGCTCGTATTTTATCCTGAACAAAAATTTGAAGTTTCACACACACATTCGGTAAATTAACTTCCCCCTCCCAAAAATTTTAACTTTGGGCTCTCCTATTAATTGGCAGTCCTAAATAAATATGAATCAATAAATTATTAATTTCAAAAAAAAAAAAAAAAATACTGACATGATTTATAGAGAGAAAAATTGTTTCATAAATAAGTTTCATATTGACCATTGTCTGTACCATGACTTTTACTAATTTTCCTGTGCGCCATTTTTTCAAGAAATGATTATTTAAACCAAAGTTATGGAAAAGTATCAGCTTAGACCAGAAAATAAATTACCTCAACTCAAGCTTTACGCCCCCTTTCCCTCCAATTGCTTTTTTTTTTTTTTTTTGCTGAATTGGCATTTTGCAATCCCTTCTAGTTGAACTTTTTTCTCTATATATTTTATAGCGCTTTGCGTTCTTGTTTTTTTTTTTTTTCTTTCTTTCTTTCTTCCTTTCTTCCTTTATTTTTTGTTTATTTATTTTTACAACGAACTGTGTATTAATTTTGTCCTCCGCCATATGCGCCCTTACGAGCTTGCGCCCCTAGGCCAATACCTAGGATGGCCTATTGGGTAATCCGGGCCTGCATGTGTATACTTTGAATAGTCACTTCTGATTAGTTGTTTAGATGATGATGTCATCACTATGTAAGGTACTACAGGTGGAAAATTTAGTTTATCATACTATCGTGAATTATATTATTGATTGTGCAGCTATTTTATTGAAGCACCATTTGATAAACAAATTTAATTAGGTGCAATTGAGTAATCAATGTATTTCATGAGTTTGAATTTTATTATATTATTATTATTATATAATTCCTATTTATTATTTTACAGGCTGTCCTGTGGGAATTTGAATTTGGTGTTCAATATGCATATTTTCTTCTAATATTCTCAGTTACTATAATTTATAGTGTGTTGTGTCCTTTGATTACTCCATTTGGTTAGTATTAGTGTTCTTTGCATAGAATTAGTTTGAAAATATGAGCAAAATCAAATTTAAAAGTAAAAACTTTAATGCATCTTTTAGTTTAGTATTTTAATTTTAATATTAATTTGTTGAAACTTTATGAGAAACATTTTTGTAAAATTTATTTAATTCTTTTATTTGAGTATGTACTACTTTCCTTTAAAAGGATAACATATTTCTTGATAATGTTTTTTTTTTTATATAGGTGTTGTATACATGCTACTGAAACACTATATTGATCGATACAATATTTATTTTGTCTATGGTCCATCCAAAATAAGTCATAAGATACATGCAACAGCCATAAATTTTGTGATGATTTCTTTAATCCTGATGCAGATGTGCATCTTCTTTTTTCTCTACTTAAGAAATGGTAAGTTTTTTTTTTGTTTCCATCTTTTATTAAATTAATAGACAAAATTTAAGGGTTAATTATGCTGGGTGAGCCAAAATTCAATAGCATTCGAAAAACCTTAAGATTATTGAACTTTTTGTTATAAAACGATGCAATTTCACATAAAACTCAGATGTATGAGGAGTTTTTGTTTATAATGACAAGCGTTTGTTTGAAATTAGTTGCATTTTAAAACAAAAGGTTGTACTGGAGTTGAACTAATAGCCTTGTTTCCTTTGAGGAGCTGCACGGTCATGCATTTCAAACCGGTTCTTTTGCAGATGAACGTTATGAAACTCTAGTAAGAAATAAAGTCATCCCTTATTTTCAAGAAAGGCAAGAGTTTCATGCAGTAACTATTGTGCATCTATTTACGTAACTATGAGCACCTCCACCATAGGCGGCTCATACAGGGTGGTAAGGGGGCCGACTACCCCCTCACTTCCAAAAGTAAAATGTTCTTGCCCCCTCACTTTTCAGAGTTAAAAATTAATTTATCGATTTAAAAATGTGCTGTTACTCAGTCGATCGATTTATTTCACTAAAACTAAAGCTGAAAATTCCAAAAAATGGATTTTTCCCATGTGATAGAGTGGAACTTTTAATCGAGGAACATAAAAGTGGAACTTTTAAACAGAATAGTCGAATCAATGATGGCCAACTGTCTTGACTTTTTCAGCAACATTCCGCATTTTTTAAATGTCATTTGATCAGCAATGTAAAAATCAAATAACATAGCCTAATGTTGTCGGGGGGGGGGGTTGGCAGACAGCATTAGAAGTGTTGTCTCCTAAACTCTCACATTTCTTTTGACCCCCACTCTTTTAGGACACCAGCCGCCTATGACCTCCACATATAGGCATTCTTGGTACTACTCTTTTGAGGTTAACCTCAGGAGACAGCCCTGACCTTAGTAGGTATTTTTTGCATAAATATTATGCTTATGCAAAAAAAAAAAAAAAAAATTGTTGCATAAACATAACATTTGGTTTGAAGAGCCCTATGCTCTTCAAATCTCACACCTTGTGACTTCTGTTAGTAAAGCAATTTGAATTCTCATGTGTATAGAGATTACTTCTTTGGCCCAGTTAATAGAAGTGATACACCATCATGCATACAGTATACCCTATGAAATGTTTTTGACACTGTGCGGGTGCTTTCCATGATCTGATGACTAATTCTCAACGATGGGAAAGGCATTGAATAGCGAAAACAAAATTCATTAATTGAAATCCAGTGCCTGAAAATGTTGACAATAAGACATAAAGTGGGCACCCATCTCTTTAGATGATTTGGCAATTACAGTTTCTATAAAAATTATATAGAACATAAAAGTTGTACCATAATAATACTTTCCTAGAATTTTCATAGATTTTTTGGCTACTTCTGCCCAAGATAACGTCTGAAATTTGAAATGTCAAAAATAATGCTCTTGGTGGGTATCTCTCAATCTGACAGAGCGACAAAGATTGAAATTCTCACCAAAACATTGGACTTCCTAACTAGTTAGAATTTGGGAAGGGGGGGGGGGAATCAAGCCAGATCATTTCTGATGATGAGATTTGATGTGTCTCAATAATATTTCGAGATGGAATTTAACTCATTTACAACTACCATGGTCTTAGGCAAGGGGTGCAGTTTCACCTCTCCTGCTTTTACAAAAAAATAATTGAAAAAGTATTAAATTAATGTTCTTATTGCTATTTTTTCATTTTAAAAATGATTATTAATATTAAATGAATTGAATTCATTTAAAACCTATGGCAAGTTATAAAATAATTTTTAAAAACTGCAAAATAAATCACTATAAATATTAATAAAATGTTCATGTTAATGAATGTTGACAATAAGACGCAAGGAGTGCAATTTCGGCCCCTAGCTATTAAAAGTAAAATTTAATTAATCAAAAAAGGACAAACTAGAAATAGTAAAAAATACTGAATACATCTCAAAAATATTAATATGACATTTATGTCCATGGGCACCAGCAGGGGTTCAGGGTGCAAAGTGGGTGCACTTAAACCCCTCTGGCTTTTCAAAATTAAATTTATTAAAAGAGGCTAAACTGCAAAATACTAAAAGAACAATCAAATATATCATAAAATTTTTTAATATGTTTTTTTCAATTTAACATTAATCTCATTGCTTTTTTTCTTCATAAAATATAATATTTTAGTTCCATTTAGATTGTAATAGAATTGCTAATTGAAACAATACTTCTTCCTTGTTGCCGAAACTTATTTACAATTTTTTTTGACAAATTCTTCATATTTTACTCGTATGTTATGCACGAGCAATGAGCATGCATAATTCTCTCAGTTTTGTTGTCACTCATTGTAGATTTATTTCTCGTCATAACATGCTGTAATGCATTGAGTACGTTCAATAGTGCATGTGGTCTATGGAAGGCTCAAGTCAATCTTAATTGTCTCAGCTACAGCTGGATAAAATTGCATAGGTTTGGACACTAAATCTATGTATTTGAGGAACTAACTCCTTTGAATTTTTTTATATTTTTCTATGCATTGTTCCCTGTAGTAGAGTATTTTTCTTCAAATAAATATCTAAACAAATTAACTTAAATTTATATATATGTATGTATATGTATATATATATATATATATATATATATATATATATACACTGAAGTGACAAAAGTCATGGGATAGCAATATGCAAATTTTCAGATGGCAGTAGCATCGCATAAAACAGGTATAAATGCGCAGTGCTTTTACAGAGCTTTCATTTCTGTTCAAGTTATTCATGTGAAGAGGTTTTAACGTGATGATGACCGCACGACGTGAATTAACAGACTTTGAACGCGGAATGTTAGTTGGAGCTAGACGCATGGGTCATGCCATTTCGGAAATCGTTAGAGAATTCAACATTCCCAGATCCACTGTGTCAAGAGTGTGCCGAGAGTATGAAATTTCAGGCATAACATCCCACCATGGACAGCGCAGTGGTCGACTGCCTGCCCTTAAAGATCGAGACCGGCGACGTCTGCAAAGAGTCGTAAATTCTAACAGACAAGCAACACTGCGTCAAATCACCGTAGAAATCAATGTGGGACGTACAATGGACGTGTCTGCTAGAACTGTGCGGAGAAATTTGGATTTCTTGGGCTATTCCAGCAGAAGACCGACTCGAGTGCCTTTACTGACAGAACGACATCGCTTGCAGCGACTCTCGTGGGCACGTGAGCATATCGGTTGGTCCCTAGATGAATGGAAAACCGTGGCCTGGTCCGATGAGTCACGATTTCAGCTGGTAAGAGCCGATGGTAGGGTTCGAGTGTGGCGCAGACCCCACGAAGCCATGGACCCAAACTGTCAGCAAGGCACTGTTCAAGCTGGTGGTGGCTCCGTAATGGTGTGGGCTGTTTTTTCATGGCATGGACTTGGTCCTCTAGTGCGACTGGACCGAACATTGACTGGAAATGCTTATGTGCAGCTACTTGGAGATCACTTGCAGCCATTCATGGACTTCATGTACCCAAACAACGATGGGATTTTTATGGATGACAATGCGCCATGTCACCAGGCCACAACTGTTCGCAATTGGTTTGAAGAAAATTCTGGACAATTCCAACGAATGATTTGGCCACCTAGATCGCCCGACATGAATCCCATTGAGCATTTATGGGACACCATCGAGAGGTCTGTTCGTGCCCAAAATCCTGCCCCATCAACGCTTTCACAATTATGGACGTCTATCGAGACAGCATGGCTCAATATTCCTGCAGAAGACTTCCAACGACTTGTTGAGTCCATGCCACGTCGAGTTGTTGCACTTCGCCGGGCAAAAGGAGGGCCGACACGATATTAAGAGGTATCCCATGACTTTTGTCACTTCAGTGTATATGTATACCAGTAAAAATACCCGGCATTGCCTGGATTAGTAATAACTGTGAGAAATAATAGAAACTTACATTTGCTTTCATTCTAAATAAAAAACTCAAAAAACAATTGGATTTTTCTTTTGTATCTCTGTTTTCTTGCATACTGCGGAGAACAGAGACAGCATTTTATTTCTTTGCTATTTTAATTTTAAAAAAATGAATCATGCGTTTTTTTACATAATTTTTCTTTTTGTTTGGGAATAGGGTTGGCAGCTATGTTAAAATAGAGATGGACAAATACTACAAATATTAAGATGGATATATTAGAGCACGTAAAAAGACAAATATAAAGACAGCCATTAATGGGCAGTAAGAGATAGGCATAGAACAGGGCTTCCCAAACTTTTTAAGCAGCGGACCCCTTTCATGAATCAAAGTTCAAAGCGGACCGCTGTCGTTAGAGAAAGTGCAAAGATAATTTTTGTCCGTAGTGAGTTGAACTTTAAATAAATCAACTAGTAGCATATGTAGGAATTTCTTCCAGTGGGAGATTCAGTTTTTCTCAACCAAATGTGAACATTGTTTGCCCCCCCCCCCCTCCCCTCAAAGTAAATGAAGTTGAAAATTTGACCTAAACCAGACTTGGGCTAGATTTCTTGACGGTTACTTTAGCGGGAGAAAAACAAATTATGGCGCATTTTGCTCGTAATCTAAATTTTACAGTCATAAATATTCAATTTACAGTCATAAATATTTTGTCAGTAAAAAGAAGCTCATATTTACTAATATATCTTTTGTAACAAAGAGCGTAAGTTAAACTGCACTTTTACATTGGTAATATGAACATGGTTTAAGTGCATAATTTTTTGCATACTGTATCTCAAAAAAAAATATATATATATATATATATATATATATATATATATATACGATTTGTGGCGGTGTTAGAGCAGTTTTTGGGGCACTCACCCCTAGAAAATTTTAAAATTTTAAGCCTTAAAAATGCGCCAGTAGGCCTTTTTTTAGACATATTAGGTCATTTATAAAGTCCTCGCGCTTTTTTATAACCAGATGGTTTGACGGATATATTTCGAGCAACATTAATCCAATTGCGTTATATGAGTATTCGTTTGAAAGGTGGCATTTCAGGCTACCTTTTTGATACCTTGTTCAAATATTTCGCCAATCGAGTAAAAAGTTATAGCGCTTTAAAAATGACTGAAATATCTGAAAAATACGATAAGTAATGCTTTTTCACTGCAAAAAGATAAGAATGCCACAAGAACGGCCGATGTTTTTTAAAAATGTTATGTAAGAATGCAATGAATGAACGCCTTAATTAAAAGAGGTATACTCTATTCCGTTCCAGAAATTTCGATGTCAAAGATGCACCTCTCTCTAGTCGGCTATTCACTGAAAAAGTCGATGAAGTTTTTCAACTGGTTTAGCGGGACTAACGCGTAAACGCTTAAAAGATGGAGGAGACACTTAACATCAACCACATAACAGTTTGGGATCCTCTGAAGAGAACAGGTTGCTCAAAGGAGCTCCATGTTTGGGTGACACAAGAATTACCGAAAAAAAAATTGATCGACAGAGCTACCATCAGTAAAACGCTTCTAAGGAGATCCGAAATCGATTCTTTTTGAAGCAAATTATTACAGGAGATGAAAAATGGATTAGATACAAGACAATGAAATGCATGCGATCTCGGTAAAGGGCTATGACCCACCACAAACGAATTCAAATCCAGGATTGATGGAAAAAAGGTGTTTCGTAGAAATGGAAGGGCATTGCTCATAAGGAACTGACACAACCTGGCGCAACAGTGAATTCTGTCCTCTATTGTGCATAACTCAACTGTTTCAATGAAGCAATCAAGAAAATGCGACCAGAATTGGCCAACAGAAAAAGAGTTGTGTTCCACCATGATAATGCTAAGCCACACTCCTCTTTGATGACTTAGAATAAATCGAAAAAACTTGGTTATGAACTTATGGTGCATCTAACTTATAGGCCGGATCTTGCTAATTTCGATTATCATTAGTTTCAGTCTTTGAAAAATTCTTTTGATGGCAAAAAATTGGCTAAGTGAACAGTCGCTGAATATCACTTGTCTAAGTTTTTCGCCGATAAATCTCAGAAGTTTTACACCAATGAAATTATGCAGCTACCGAGGGAATAGCCAAAGGTCATAAATAATAATGAGCATATGCACTTAGATTAAAATTAATTTTCAAATAAAAAAATTCTTACTCAAAAACTTACGAAAAACGCGCGGAGACTTTTTAAATGACCCAATATTAGGAGGAGCACTAGGTCCAAGACAGCACATCAGGCGATTTTTCAAAATCCTTGCTTTAAAAATTCTCTTTTGAAAGATTTTTTTGTTAACAATTAGATTAAATGAGGTATGGGGATAATCTGCTGGATTTTTTTATTATTTTTAATTGAAGTTTCGATGAATAATTTCTTGCAATTTGCTAAATTACAGCTTTTCAAGCGCACTTTTAGAGTTTGGTTATGTTAGGAAAGAGAGATATTCGTGCGCTCTACAAATTTTTATTTAGAAATGGAAGCGTTATAAACGTAGGAATCTGCCATTTGGGTAACGAAAGGGTGCAAGGAAAGATCACCGGATATTTTTAAAAATTAAAATTTACAATTTCAAACGTAGACTAACCCTGATGATACACTAGGTGGCCAAAAGTATCCGGACACTTTCAAAAATTCACATTTTTACATATAGCTCGAGAAATAAGGGATCAATTGTTCCTTAACTTTAGTCATACAAAATATAGGCTTCACCGAACATTTCCAAGTTGAAATTAAATTGCCCTTGCATTTGGGGGACGACAAGAAGGGGGGTTGAAAGAAAAACCGCTTTTTGACCATAACGCTTCGAAAATAGCTCGGAATAAGCTATAAATTTCAGTAATTAATTAGCATACTATGTATAATTACTGTAAAAATTTTTTTGAACGTATCACTCTTACTTCCGAAGATATGAAACATTTTTTAAAAAACAGCAATTTTATTTGAAGGGTTTTTGCTCATAACACGCAGAGTTTTTGATCAAACCTTATCAACACTTCAAGAAAGATGACAAACTACAAGAGAAAAAACATACTAAAACGGTAAATAAAAATATTAAAAATCCGATGAGATATGAACGTTAAAAGGAAATAATTTTTCACGGCGCATGCGCGAACGACAGAAATTTATAACTACAAAAATATTGTAGCCTGGTTTATACTGCATCTTATAAAAAAAGTTTCAGTTGAATATCGTAAAAATTGAAAAAGATATCAGCGATCTAGTGAGCTGTAATTCATTCATTTGCAGACAATACATAAATGGCAAGGGGTTCTCCACAAATAGTGTGGTGACAATTGAGCATTTTCTTCAATGTTAAATTGTATACAGTTTGAAAATTTATATTCGGCTAGAAGTCACATTTCGCCTATTCGGCCAAAAAGACCTTATACGTAGGTGGCCAATAGTATCCGTACACCCCCTGAAACGTTGGTTTTGAACGATGACGCAATAACCTTTAATTTAAAAATAGCTCTTTGTGGTCAGACCCTCACTTTTTATGTATTGTCTGAGAATGAATGAAATACAGCTCACTAGATCGCTGATATCTTTTTCAATTTTCATGACATTCAACTGAAACTTTTTTTATAAGATGAAGTATAAACCAGGCTACAATTTTTGTGTAGTTATAAATTTCTGTCGTTCGCGCATGCGCTGTGAAAAATTATTTTCTTTTAACGTTCATATCTCATCGGATTTTCAATATATTTATTTACCGTTTTAGTATGTTCTTTTGTATTTTGTCATCTTTCCTGAAGTTTGGATAAGGTTTGATCAAAAACTCTGCGTGTTATGAGTTAAAACCCTTCAAATAAAATTGCCGTTTTTAAAAAATGTTTCATATCTTCGGAAGTATAAGTGGTACGTTCATAAAAATTTGTACAGTATTTATGCATAGTATGCTAATTAATTACTGAAATTTATAGCTTATTCCGAGCTATTTTCAAAGAGTTATGGTCAAAAAGTGGTTTTTTTTTCAACCCCCCTTCTTGTCGTCCCCCAAATGCAAGGGTAATTTGATTTCAACTTGGAAATGTTTGGTGAAGCCTATATTTTGTATGACTAAAGTTAAAGGACAATTGATCACTTATTTCTCGAGCTATATGTAAAAATGTGAATGTTTGAAAGTGTCCGGATACTTTTGGCCACCTAGTGTATTAAGGAAAGTGGAGGTTAGTAACTGTTCCCCAGAAATTTTTCGAAATTATAGTTGTAAGAGCACTAATCCATACGATCAACGGTGAATTCATGTGGGAGTGAAGTTTCGGGGACCGTCTCCGGTAAAGTTCTTGAAATTGAGGTCTTAAAAGTATCTTGGAAGGTAGTTTCCAAGGCTTAGCCTAAATTTATGTCAATCAAATATCCACATTAACATGTCAATCAAATATTCATATTAACATGTCTATCAAATATTCATTTAAGCATGATGACAGACAGTACGATTTTGTCAGAGCAGAAAAGCTTTGGCCGCATGATCTTGCAGCAACCTGTCTCAAAATATTGAGTATGGCATAAAGGGCAACTGTATACTTCGAAAAGGAAAATTCTGGTTTTCAAAAGCAAAAAAGTAATTTTAAAGCTTTAAAACCTTTTTTTTTTCGTGATTCACCGCGGACCCCGACTAAAGCTCGGAGGACCCCTAAGGAGTCCGCGGACCACAGTTTGGGAAGCCCTGGTATAGAAAATACTTTATTCAAATCAATATCTTTATAAATTGCATAATAGATTGCAAAATATCACTGCCAAATCTATTTTAACACTGAAGGTGCTAAATTTAGAGTGAAAATGTGAATGGCATTAAAAGTGAATTGTACTTCTAGCCGCTTAGGGCTAGTGTGTTGTTATATGTATATATATATATATAATAATACAAACAAATAGTAAAAATGAAATAGAAAATGGCACATTAGGAGAAGTGAAAGGAGAAAGGTTGAATCCAGAGCTCATCAGCCGTAGGGGATTCAAGAGTGGTCGAAAGACCAAAAAATTTTTTAATATAAGCTATAAAGAGGATGTTTAAGTTCAAAATATGCAGTCTACAGATCTTCATTGGGCAAAACAGCACCAATGCGAGTCTGCAAACTATACATAAGAACAAAAACCTAAAACTAAAAGCAAGGGGTTTCGCCTCGACTGATTAGGAATAAAATTCCCAAAAATCAGCCACCCACAGTACTGTCCTGCTATGAAAATAAAATCATCTCGACCTGAAATTCCGCGTGACAAAACCCAAATAATATCCAGCAAATCAAGAGGCAGTCCAGTTGTCAATGTAAAAAACAAAAAATGTAAATCCGTGTCCAAAAAGCAAGTTCTAATTCGTTCCGATCTCTGCTCCCACGTGCTCAAAAAATGTCCACCACTGCAATCCCTGCAGTTCAGGATTCAGTTTTTATCAATACCATGTATTTTCATTTCAGTAAGAAATTATCTTAAGGGATTTGAACTTCATATGCATTATCTTTAAGTTAAAAAAATGTAAACTTATTACTCAATCTTTTTACTATTGACATAGTCTTAAAAGAGAGAAATTATTTACCAGCGAATTATGAAACTACCTGTTACATTAAATTTTCTCTGTTAAACAGTTACTCTAGTAAGTTTATTTTTTCATTAGGTTGGAACCAGATGTCCATTGTATCATTGGCTATATGTTTAGTAACTGTAATGATTTTCATTGGACAAGTTTCTTTCCAGTGGTTTCTTTTCCTAAGTCCAGTTGCTTACATGGTAATTATCATTTATATACATGTACATGTATTTTTTTTGTGAAATATTTGCTTTGAGTTCAAAATCAAAAATAGTGAAGAGCAGCATTTAAAGGTTGAAACTGGGAATTTTTTTGGTCCGTTTTTAATAGAGTGTTAATTATGTAAACAGAGTAAGCCATTTCATTTTTCATAAGCAAGTTTTCTGGAACTTGAAATTGTTATTTAAAATTTCACTCATCCAGAACTTGTTAGCTTCGAAAGAAAATCTTCATAAAATAATTAATTTCCGCAAAAAACTTCACTGCAAATTTTATAACTTTGATGGTCAGTTCAGAACAGTAGCAAACCACTAAAACCTCACATTACTAGTTGCATGCAAATCTTTCAATTCAACTTTGAATTACTTTACTTTTGAACAAAAATCTGATTTTCAATAGCTGCAAGATAGAAATAGTTAGAACGGAGTGAACATTATGTAAAATGTAAAGAAATAGAATGATTTTTGTAAAAGTAGCCAGGTTTAGCAGCCTTGTGTATTTTAGATCTATTAGCCGATAATTTTTCTCCTGGAATTGCAGGCACGTCATTTCAAGTTTTTCCAGGGAGGTTAAAGGGTGCAAAAACAATGTAATTTCAATCGAAAATAAAAAAACCATGCCACTTATGTGTAAATGCATTAATTTCTCAAAGTCTGGGGAGGCGATTAACCCCCCCCCTGCCCCCCATCTAAATGACGGACCTGTTGTTGAATGCCATGTATTTTTTTATTTACGAGACCATCCTTGTGATTTTTAGAAAAAATTTCATTTTTGTTAGATCTTTGGCAGTGAGGAGCTTTCTTTTTTAGAATGTTTCCTGACGTTAAATTGCCCTGTACCAGTTTCTAAGCAAAAGATAGGCTGCTTCAAAATTGTTTTGTTTTACCTTTTTTTTTTAAATGTCAACCATTTTTAACAGCTTTTACAAGTTTTGTGTTGTGTGACATGCTAGTTTTACTTTGTATTTTTTTAATTCTTTATCTGAATTCACCATTTCCATCTTGATTTGAAGTGAAATGTAAGAAGAGAGGACTCAACCAAACTTAACTCTGGTACTGGTTGTGTATTGTGCTAGTCCCATAACAGAAGTTTTAAACCAGATCAGTTGTATTTCTGCTAGAACTTTCCATAACTACACCCTGGACCGAATAGTAGAAAATTATACAAATTGTCCATAGTTTCCTATACTCTATTTTTTCTTAAGTAAAAATTTCATTGTGTAGACCAACTGGCCTTCTGCAGTTTAACAAACTAATGACATTCCTATCACTTACAATTTCAATAATTAATAAAATCAATAGTATCTTGTCCATTACTCATAAAATTTAAGTTCAATTACTAAAATGCTTTGCCAAGAGTCAGTTCTATGGCTGATTTGTTTAAGTTTTGGGCTTGATATTTACTCGCAATACTAGTATAGTTATGTGGTTCTTAGTTGACTTAGTAACTTGATAGTCACTTAGCTTATGGTAGTGTGTTATTGATATTACTTCGAAGTATATCAACAATGAATCACATATATTTTTATAAATAGCTAAATTTTATTTTAGGCTACAATAAGTAATCCTGAGGATGAAAGTGCCCCAAAATCCACGCTGGAATTATCTCAACAGGTACAATATATCATAAGTAATATGTTTATTAATGATTCTATACTTAAGATAATGGCTGAATCTTCTCTCCTTTTTTCTTCCTCTTATGAATATGAAAGTGAAGCTTCTTATTATTCAGCAATATATGTTGTAAAATGTTTTTTAAGTTGATATACAAGAGGTGTTAGACAAGTATCCAATCTTTTTTATTTTTGTGAAAACCTGATGGATATGAATAAAACGCGTTTGCATGAGCAACTTTAAACATTTGTGCATATGCTTGGTTTTTCCCCTGTCAGTCGATAGCATCAGTCGCTGGCAAATAGTTTTTGCCTTAGGTAATGTATAGTAGTTTCGGCAGAATTTTTAATTTCAAGGAAATTGATAGAATGACTAGAGCAGCACAATTGCATCCAATTTCGCCAGAAACAATGCAATAGCCAAGTGGAAACTATTTGGAAGATGCAGAAAACATACAGTAATGATTTTCCAGCACATTTCTATCACTTAATTTCGACGTTTTTAGTGAAAATCTGGATTCTTGTGGTTCATTTGGCTCTTTACTCCTGATATGTATCTTTTGATTGTTCCCCAAACTCAAAAAGCGGCTGAAAGGTATGATATTTCTGACAAGAAAAGATATTTTGGCTGCAATGTCAGCTGAACTACACTCCATACTGAAACAGCTCCACTTAGAGAGTCTACTGTAATTGAGGTTTTACAATATTTGATCTTTTCAGGGGAATTGAAAACGGATTTCAGTGGTTTAATAGAGCATTTCATACTTGTTTTATGCCTAATAAAAAAAGGAAGAAAATTCATGTAGAAATCAACAAATTGAATTTGGACCACTGTCTTTTTTTGGCAAAAAAAAAGTTTAAATAATAACGAGTGAAAATTATAATAGATATGAAAATGATAACTTTCTTTCCTCAGATTTCCCATGCTGCTGGAATCCTTAGAAAAAGCTACTTTGAATGAATAAAAAAAAAAGAATTTTTCTGTTTTTAAATTCGTAAAAGAGAATGAAAAAATTGCATTGTTTCGATAGATTTCTCTCCAGCTTATTAGTTCTATGTCAAACTGTGAGTGTTCATAAAATTGAGTATTTACTCTTCATGTTTTGCCAGTTAAAGGCTTTTTATATGAAACTGGGTAATAATAATTAATGTTATAAAGCCTCCTTATTTCTCTTGAAATATTTCTTTATGAGGCTGTAAAAACTTCTTTTAGTATTGTCACTTTCAATTTTTCATTTTATTTGAATTTGGATTCATTTGAGAAAAACAGAAGTTTAGAAAACATTATTCTCTAAAATTTTAAGACGTCAACTTTTCATTAGTAATTATCTTTAAAAATTTATTCAGTTGATTCTTTTATTTACATATTTTATTTATTTATGTTTTTTTAGCCTTATCTTCCTACGGTTTTAAAGCGGTCTGCATCAAGAGGTGATATATTTACTACAAGTGCACAAGAAAGGTCTTATGGTACCAATGAAGACAGTGTAGAATCAACTCCAGATGAAGGCAGTGTGAATTTATCTGCTATGGAAAACGACAATTTTACTTCAGGATGTCCTGAGCAGTATCAAAGATTTTAAAACTTCATTAGCATTTTTATGTTTTTAATTTGCGATTTATGAATCATAGATTTTATTGTAACAAAAGTAGAAACTTAATCCTAAAAAAAGCCATATTTCCTAAGATATATTTCACAGAATGTTACCAAATGGATAAAGTCCTCCAAGTATGGTTAGTTTTTTAAAATTTTTAATATATTATTAAAAATGACTTCAGTTATAAATAAGTAATATGATTTTTTTTTCCTGTAAAATAGAAAGCATTTGTGAAAGTTAATGCAGTGGTTTTCAACTGCTGATTTTTGGCACACTTGTGTGCCTTGATATCTTTTTAACTTTGCTGTGAGACATACTCATAGCACACAGAAAATTACAATAATTTTAAGGGATATTCAGCTAAACATACATGAATGATAAAAATGAAGATTATTTCATTGTGTGAAATTGTGTGCTGTAAAGTCTGAAAAAATCCACACTGGGGTGATTGTGTTCCAGTATTTTTACATTCGAAAATAGCGAAAATCTTAAAATTTTTCATTGTACTTTCATCTTTCAACCCCCGAATGCCCCCCCCCCCCTTTCTACAAAGTTTTTGACGATTGTGTCGATAATTATTAATAACCTTTTAAACGACTGATCTTTTAAATAACATTATTTTACTTTAATACATTAGTTTATTTGCAATTTTTATCGTTTCCATGCCTTCATTTTGAAAAATATAATCTCTGCATCCGATATGAGAAATTTTCCAACTTTTGATGTTTACTTTTCTTTGTTAGGAGGCAAAAGAATGAAATTTCTTTTAATTTTTATTAAAATCAAAAAATATAATTCTTCAAGTGAAACTTGGTTCTTTGTGAGAGTCAAAAAGTCAAAGTTTTAATCACTAGTGTAATTTAATTTTTGCTTTAATTATGTCAATAATTATTGATGATATGTTTATCATAGAGCTCTAAAATGCAATCATAGAATATTTTTACTCAAGTCCTTTTGTATGCCGTTTTTATACTTTTAACGCCTTGATTTTTAAAATCGTGATCTCTGCAGCTGTAATGAGAATTGGATGTTTTCCTTTTTTTGATTTTTTTTACCTTGTTAAGAAGCAAACAAATAAAATTTATTTTTATTATAATTTACCTAGTAAATTGAAAATTTTAATGAAACTTCATGCTTTTTAAGAGTGCCAAATGTGAAAAAGTTGAATGCTGAATCAATCGTTAACTGAATTTTATTTTTGTCTCTGGTTGGTATTTCATTTCTGTATTAGTAAATGTGTAAACTCTTTGAATCAGTTCATATTGTATTGATCAGGAGATTTATGTATTGCATTTAGTTAAACTTATTTAAATATTTTCAGTAGCAAGTGCCAGTTTCATTGTTTTAAAAATATTTGTGACGGAAAAACAGAAACTTTATTGTTCGACTTCTGTTTTCACTTAAAAATAATATTTGTAGATAATTTGTATAATTACAGCTCAAAAATAATTTCATAATTCAATAGCAGTTAAATTAAAGGTATACACAAAATTTTAACTGAAGAAACTATTTGAATATAAGAAGTGCGCCTTATTTGTTTGTCAAAAGCTATGTATAAAATTATGTGTATTTAAGTTTTAGGCACTTTGGTAAACAATGCCCCTCCCCCTCTCTTTTTTTCCTCTTTAAAACTTTCAGGTATTTTTTCATGAACTGACAATCACCCCTGTCTACATTATGGTGTCTTAAAGAGTTTGTAAAAAAAAAAAGTACTGTTAATTGGAGAGAGAGCTGTTGATTTATGCTCTTTGAAAATTTGGGAAGAGCACAGTGATATTGTTATGGGCTCTAAAGTGATCAATTAGTTGAAAAATAATGAAAATAATTTGTTATGCTATTAGTGTATTCACACAAGGAACATTAAGTGAAAAATATTCTAGAAATATTTTTGACAAATCCAGGTTGTCTTCTTAAGTTTTTTTTTAAAGTATTTTCATTTTAAATGACAAATATAAAAGATAATTTATATTTTTTATTTTAAAACAAAATCTGCTGTAAGGTAATGTGTAAGAATAATGAAACTGCTTAGCTATGAGTTGCAGTTCTATTTAGGTTTTGTTGAACGATATTCTTTCTTATTTACTGTAAGTTTATGCTTTACTTTTGGCTTTCAGTATTTTTATATTTCATTGATAGTTGTTGAAATATCTAACTGAAATGCCAGCGATAATGCCTTTTCAAAGTAAAACTGCAAACCATCATTCTGTTTAGAAATTCCAATGATGTAATATAACTTTTATGCATTGAATTTCTGAAGTTTCTTCTTCAAAATTATTTCTAATATTTGGTTTTACTTTGCTTTTGAAAGTTTTTTGGTATTGTAACTGGAATAGGAATTTTTAATTTACCAGAATTTTTGACAGTGATTGAATTCAAACGCTGCAATCTCAGTCTGAGATTATTATTGAGCTTTCTTCCCATTTGTCTGAAGGGAAACTGAATCATGTTAATGCGGATACATAAATATTTATTTACATATATTTTTTTGTAGATAATTTCTAGACATAATTATGAAGATACAGAGCATTTCATAAATGTATTCTTCATTTTTCTATATACTTTTAAGTGTCCATTAAACTATGCATGCTGAACTATGCAACTATTGTGAATTGCACATACTAGTCATTTGCAACAAATTATGTATATATGTATATTGCCAATATGTTCACATTCTTAAAAACATTCATTTATAGCAAGAACTTTTATATTATACAAAATTAAATAATGCATTTTTTTTACTTTTTTGTCATTGTTAATTTTATTTAATCATTGCTTGCTTGGATTAAGAAATTGAAATATTTTTCAAAAAGTGTCTATTATGTCTACCATTATTTATAGCTTTATATCATTTATAAATAACAATTTTTATGTATTATTTTGAAATGATTTAAATATCAGGAAAGTTTTTGGCATTGTACCAGTTGAAGTAATGATCATAAGTTTAGGGAAATATATTTTCAACATTTTTGGTTAAGAGTATTTAACACCCCTTCCCCTCAAAACAAAAAAAAAAAAATCAACAGTATAATACATTGATAAAAATACAGAGTGAATCTGAAAGAGTGGGCAAATTTTTAAGGGGTGGGAGAGTACACCTTGACTATAAAGAGTAATAATTTAGAATTAGAAATGCCTTTTCGATCGTTTTACTGGAGTCTAATTTAAAATATTTTCTGAACCTGTGTTTTCAAAATGTGTTATTATATGTAAGCATGTTTATAATATTTACTATACACTACATACATTTAGAGCAGTAACATTTATTTTGAGAAAACCATTTTCAGAGTTTATTAAGGAGAAGAAAGGTCTTTCAAGTTTCTTAATTTGTGAACACTTTATGCACTAAATCTCTAAATTTTCATAAAATATTATGGGGTAGGTACTATACTTTGCTTTTAGGATCATTGTTTTTACTTTCCTTTAAGAAGTGCATTGTAGAAGCCTTCATGGGTTCTGCCCATGTATTGGGTCAGTATGCATTACATTTTTTTTTCTCTCTGGTTGAACCAGCAATTCACAAATAAAACATGACTTCTTTTTTGCAGCAAATTATGTTAAATTATGCAAATGAATAAATTAAGATCCTCTGGCACCAAATGGACTTTTTGTATTTTTGATAGAAATATTAATTGAATTTCATACCTCTTGCAGTGCAAAATAAAATTTCACATTTAAGAATTTAATTTCTTCCTGTAACCTTTTATAAGGCAGGTGAACATCCCCCCCCCCTCTGGCATTAAGCCCAGCAACATAAAATGGAGAAAATGCCCCTTACAACACATCCTAAAGTGCAACTGTGCAGTTTGCGTCATGACCCACGATGGTAAGAAGTAGAAAAGATATCCCCTAAGAAAAGGTTGGACTACATCTCCAACCTGAAGTTTTCATATCTGAAGAAAGATAAAGAGAAAAACTTAACTGGTGTAATGAAAAAAAGAACTCATTTGTGTTGCATAATTTAGCAGTTTAAAATAATTTTTCCTGTATTATTAATGCAAATATTCATTTTAAGTTCCTATCTCATGCTGTAAAATTTCAAATTTTCACTTTTGAGGTCTTGATTTTCCTTAATATTTTGTGAAGCAGTCGTTTTTAACCGAAATTATTAAATTTAAGATCCCTTTCTATGGTTGAGAGTTCTAGTCTTCAAAGAGAGCTAATACTTATGACCAATGCTCAATTTAAAAAGGAGTTACAGACTTAAAACGGATTTAGGGTCGCGAAGCTGGGGGATTTTTATTAATTTATTGAGTTACTATTTCCAGTCATCACAAAAAGTCTTTAATTTGAATATTGATTGTCAATTACAATTTATTATAGTAAATTAATATTGTAACATAATTACAAAGCAATATTTAAATAATATTTGTATTCAAATATTTGTTAGTTATATGATAAGGATTGGCTCACGGGGGTTGGGGTGTATAAATTTAGTAATGGAAGGGTTAACAACTTTACTTTTCTCATTGCATATTTTTTCCCTTATGCCTTATGCTAAACGAAGTGATGATTATAAGTGGGTCCAGAATTGCTGCATTACTCCAGAACTAATTACGAAGAATAGTTTTGAGCAATAAAAATTTTCAACACGTGTAAAATTAATTTTAACCTCTAGCATTAATTTTTATTGAATTTAAAGCACTTGATTATTCTTAAAATAACTTTTTTTGCAAGTGAAATGTTTATGCTTACCCATATAAAATTCAAAAATTACTAACTGTTGGGAAAGAAGAGTGATTAAATATTTGTATATAAAAAGCAATTTTGCTTTTTGTTTCCTTATTAAAGTATTTAATGTTTAAAACTGCTGAATGAGTTGAGTTTTGTTAACAAATAATTAAATGTGATAAAAATGCTCAAACTATAATAATAAATGAAAGAAATGCAGAAGAGAAATAGTTTGATGTATGAATGAATGTAAATAATTATCAACTCATGTGTTATTTATTACCTCTACCTTTACCTCTGCATTATAAATGGTGCATTGAATGTCCTTCGAAACCAAATTTCTATAGTTATGAATTTTGCAAATTATTTTTCTAAAAAGGTTAGATGTGATGAAAAGTACTTTTACTGCTTTTGCTTGGGGAATATGAAATAGGATGTATATTATTTAGTTAAACAGTTAGCTATGAGACTGCATGTCCTTTTAATTGATTTTCAAAATGAGTTATTTTCAAATGCATATTATATCAATCTAATTATTTTTAAATCTGTGATATTTTGAAGTATGGTATATATATCATATAGAACTGTGTTTCCCAAACTATAAGCCATACTTGAAAGTTAGAGGAATAAATATATTCAATAATATACACATAAAATAGTTCATTCCTACATGTAAGCAAAAATATAGTCGGGCTCAAGTGAAAAGGTGTTTGGTATTGAACATGCTTATTTATGTTTTGGGTTAAAAAAATAAATTCTTAGATTAGCACAACGCCAATACTAATATGTTTCAGCTACACTGTCGTAGCTTGAAAAAAAAAAGTAGCTGCTTTCCTCGCCCCCATTTTATCAATTGGAATCATTTAAGCTTTTTCAATTGGAAATCAAGTTATGAGAGTCAGACTATTATTCATTCCAGCCTAGCTTGCAAACAAATATCTTTGAAAGTTTCCTCTTTAATTTTTCAGATTGAATTTAGTGGTAAATGCTAAATTGGATAAATGCTATAGTTTGGGAACCACTTATATAGTATTATTAATAAGTAATGCTGAAATACTTAAAGCAATATTCTTATTATAACATAGTTCACGTTATATTGCAGGGATTTTCATGTTATGTATTTGGTGCTTTAGAGTTATTATATATATTAGTTGTTTTTAAGATTTAAATATGTACAAATGAATATGTTTTTTCTTTCCTTTTTTGTGCTTAGAAACTAATTTATTGTGCATATTTTATTATTTGAATAAATTTTCATGAATTATTTGTGTTTAGTCTAATAGCTTTACAGCATTTAGAACACATCTGAGCTATTCCTTATGCACATTCCGAGTTTGCTCATAGTTTTCATACAGAAGGTTTGCTGCATAATGTTTTGCTTCTATTTTGATTCAATAAAAGTAAGCAATGTGAGAATGAAATTTTTAAAAGTTACCTCTTCTCATTCTTAACCCTACACTGCATGGTGTTGCCAATTGGATATATGTACAATTTGTCCTCCTTATGAATAGCAGAATGTAGTCATAAAGCAACTCAATGCATAAAAAGCAAGTATTGGGTATATTTAAAGCAATTATCACCATTTATCCTCCATACATGGCAGCATTGGTCTGTTACATGCTCTTAAATGAATCCATATGGATATCTTTTAAAATCACTTAAACTGCCAAGTTTTGAAATTATTTTTTACAATGAAATATTTTTCTTTGTCTTTTAAAGAAATAACATGAATAAAATAAACATGTATATTTTGTTTAAGATGCGTTTTACATCAAAATAATTATTTGGAAAAAATCTAGGACATAATACATGTCTGTAGCCATTTGGCAACATTATGCAGTAAGCATCCAGAGAACACTTCGATTCATCTCTGTAGTTCATGAAGTATGTGCTTTGTTTATGTTTCGCGCTTGCTTCTTTCTCTTTTTAGAAGGTATGAAATAATCATACGGACCCAAAAGTGGTACTTTCGGCTGTTCTACAGTTTATTAGACCTCGCAATTATTAATGCTTAGTTGATGTTTAACAGAGTGAACAAATAAAAAATCAATAGGGAAAAGCCTTCAAAACGTGTTCATTTTAGATTTCAGTTAGCACAAACGTTGTGCTTACACGGACAAGTAAAATCATTAATAATTTTAAAATATAGTTTTGAAAAAAACTAAAAAAAAAACGCTTTTACATAGTAATGCGCTGTGATCATCACAGGTTTCCCTCTGATTTTCAAAACTACTGAATATCTGCACTTAAGTTTACATGCACTTATAATACATCAACATGCAATACAGTTTAGCCTTTAGTATTAAAAATAATATTAAAATATTACTTTTATATTTGCAAAGAACGTAAATTTTATCTTTTATTCAGAGATACATACATACAAACAAACCCACATGTGAAATTAATAAAAGCGTATTAAAAAGAGGGAGACCATTAGCTACAGAGAAACTAGAGTTACGACCCCCCCCCCCCCCCCAGGAAAAAAAAGGCTTGCGCGAGAGAGCCGCCAAAAGATATCAGATTTGACAGAATTGATCATCGGAAAGAACACAGTACAAATAAACAATGATGTAAAATGTCAAAATGTAAAGGATTACAAGAGTACAGTGCACCAAATGTTCAATTCCTCTATTTTTTTACGAAAAAAACTAATTTCAAGACTATAATTTAAAATAATTTTTATCTGTTGAATGCATGGTGTAGCCATTTGGCAACAAAACTATTTTTAATCAGAAAGTGGTGAAAATTTAGAGTTAAATTTTTAAAAATATTTTTTCATGTTTTCTTATTACATTGACATACACATATATTTTTTTTAAAGAAAAATAAAAAATCATGCAGTGTAGGCTTAATAACTCGTCAATTCAGTACTTGGAGTTTGTTGTAGGTGTTCCAATTCTAAAAATATATTTTAAAAAAACAGTCTTCGCCTTAAATCAGGTGCTGTAATTTCAGTATTCATCTTAGTTGAGTTAGAAGAACTTTACAACTATTATCTGCATATAAACAACATTAAACTTGCTTAATATCTAAGTAATGTTTCTATAGGTACGTTGCAGTGAGTCCAACGATAAATAATACAGAATTCATGAGAGGAGAAACACTAGGAATAAGTTTATTAAGTAGAGGCGACAGAACATTTGTTCGTTTTTGTCAACAAAAAATAAAATGAAAAAACTACACAAATAATGTGCATGATGAATAAAAGCTAGTAAAAGCTACAAATGGGTGCTACATCATACAACAGGAAAATCTAGTTGTAGACTTAACAAGTCATCTGACACGTAAACTACATTTAAAAAATGGAAGTCCACTGATAAGAATTTTTACAAAGAGTCTCCACCTCTTTGCATATATACCATATTTCCAAACTCTGACCCTGTTAAATATAGTAAAAGTTGACTTGGTGCCTTCAAGGATTCCACGAATGCTTCACATTCTTCCTCAACGCGATCTTAAAAACAAAGTCAACTTTACATAAGCTCTATCACAGACAACTAACTCACCATGAATGGCACATCTTCCATTAAGAACAGTAGTGCGCATATTCAAATGCAAAAACTGCCTCTAGAACTTTTTTCGATTCCAACTCCCTTACATGTTACTTTAATGTGATACCGATAACGGAGGTCGTTTCTTTTCATTTGCCACATCCACTGCTGGCACTGCCAGAGATTCCGAATCGCTGCACATTTTGTCACCACTGTCTACTTTTTCATCCTCAACAGTCTCGCAAATGATCATTGGATGAGGATGTTGTAATCTGATGCTTTGTACGCGTTCAGACAGTTCAGCGGGATCTATACTGGCATTTTTTTCAGTGGGATTGGTACTATGTTGCTCAGCATTCGGAAAGCTGTCATCCCAAAGAATTTTCGGGGGTCCTGCCGGCGGAGGAGAGCCAATGACTGCTCCACTGGTATCATCTTGCATGTGAAGACGATTCCGCTGGGAATCTAAATAAGAAGGACATAAGGAGTTCCAAGTGGATGAACCCGGATCAATGTCCATGGCTTGAGAGCTAGATCTACTCAACTGTTGGATTCTTCCCATGTGCTAAGTGGGCAGCACCGGAAAGTTTGGGATTTAATCAAGTCTGAAAAGAAAAAAATATCGATATTAATGTCGATAATTTAGAGCTGGTTAACGAATTTATTTTTTCATACAATGGCTTTCAAGAGTTTACCAGTAATGTTTGACATATTAGTGCTGCAAAAACATTATAAATTCTTAAAACTATAAAAGATAGAAACGACGCTAAGATTTTCACTCCGGAAAGTTTAAACCCTCCCCCTTTTTCAGCAAATTATGTCGCTACAGTTAAAACTACGAGTTGCGTTTGGCACCATTTAAGGTGGAAACGCTTGTAGCACCAGCGGCATCTTGTAGGGAGCCAAAATTGCACCCTTAACTTGCTTTTTGAAATATATGGTACCAAAATGCAGTTTTAAGCTATTTTAGGTCACTTAAAAGGAAAGATCACGACCCCTATAGATCCTTAACAAATAAAAATGAAAATTACACATAACTAAAAATAAAACAAAACTTTTCAATTATCTCATGAAATTAACAAAGAAAACTATTAGTTTGAAGAGTACTTGAAAGAGTACATTTCAATTTGTCTTGACACAACTACAGTTGGGGCAAATTCAACCTGGTAGAGTATGTAATGTTGCGATTAGGATCTGCGTAGCCTTCACCATGCTGCCAAGTTAGCTTTGCCCCAACTATAGGACATATTTTAAGTTCCTAATTGAAACACCATCAAAGTTTATGGGGAAAAAATACATGAAATGATATCATAGAAATAAGACTAGTGATACCTTACGCAAATTTTTCTCCGAAAGTGTATTAACGGAACGTGCCGAACGGGACCAACTTCTTTCTTCACCTTTGACAGTACAGACAACGTTTAAAGCAAGCAATATTTCTGTATCTCAGAGGCAGATTAACTAACTCAATTTTCGTTACTATTCAGGAGAGCGCGAAAACGTTTGTCTGATTCATACAAAGGATGAGACGCGCTCTTTTAAAGCTTCTAAATAATTGTGAAGGAAATTCTTTTACAAAATAATGATTTCATGGGTCGATGCAGAATAAGATTCTACAAACAATGCAGTAATAAAGTGAAAATCGCCATTTTTTTGGACTTAACGCTAGTCTGGCTCTGAGGTACAGATAATAATTTTGTTAATCATAAAATTCCTATTTAGTTTTAGCTCAGTTCATCCCTTTTCGAAATGATAGATTTGTTGTTGTTGTTGTAAATACCACCCGTGTATCCGAGCCCGAGAAGATGAAATTTACTAGATTTGATTTATTTGACATTCTGAAGTCAACGAAAATTTAATTATAGGTCACAGATCATGAGAACAAACGGGGACAATCCTTATTTTAACTACTTGTAGTGTGAGCCGGAACAACTATTAAAAAATTCAAGATTGGCTGACACCAATGTCATCGCTTTCGAGAATACTGTAGCTTCAATACATGCGGTAGCAGATGAAAATAAAAATACAAAATTCCAAATTTTTAAGCGATGATGAGGACAAGAAATGTGAACAATTTCAAGCTCAACCAATTTCACAACCTAACGGCTTTTTTTGATAAGCAGAAAACTCTACACTTTTTCGAAGTCAGGGGTGCAATGACAAAGTTTTTCGAGCATGAAAGTTCCTCAAAAAAAAAAAAAAAAAAAAAAAAAAAAAAAAAAAGAGAGAGAGAGACTACACTGTTGAAACTACAGGCCGTGCACAAAGCACCTTTAAGAGTGAAACGTTGTAGCGCCAGCGGCACCCCTGAAGGGTGCCCCTTGACTCCCTATGGCACCCTTGAAGGTGTCATTTGACTCCCAGTGGTAGCTTTGGAGTGTCATAGGGCACCCATAGGGTGTCACATGAAACCAAATGACATGAAACCAATAGTGAGTCAAATGGCAACGTTCAGGGGGTGCCGCTAGTGCTATAACGATTCAGCCGTAAAGGTGCCTTATGTAACCTATAGTTTTAACAGTGTATAAGTTTAAAGCAAATCAATCAACTTCTTTCTCATTGGACAGAATTAAAAAACTGAAGCTCGTGTATATTTTATAACCTTTTTTCATGCACCCATTTTTTACGAGCGCTCTTATTAACAGCAAATACCGCAGTCCCTCCTTCTTGCTTGTTATAAACGAGTTCGACCACGGCTTACTAGAGGGAGAACACTTCCTCTAGTTGGTCGTGGTTCGACTGCCTTACAAATAAGGATAAAGTTTCATAAACTAAATTTCGCTACAAAATAATGCTCTAGGAAAAATATTCTCCAATGCACATTTAAAATAACCAGTAGATGGTAATCATGTTTTAGCTACGGTTGCGAAGTTGAAAGAGGGAAACTATCCGAAATAATACACCTCACTCCTAGATTTTTAGACTGCTCAGGCTCCTCTACTGTCTGTTCTCGGACTCCGCCCCTGGCAGCCGCGAACAGTTCCATTTGAAAAAGGAGTGATAGGTAGGAGGCAAACTTCTCCATGCTTTCAATTTTTGTTCGCTAATCTCTTCCTTGTTGAATGTTACTTCGCAATTCCTCCCTATTTTTTAGAAAATCAGAAGATACCTGTCGCGTGCGCAAAGTCGAGGAAGGTCGCAAGATAAAATATCAGACTGTACCCCAAAATCTGTCCGACGCCAACACCGTAGCCCTGGCAGAGTTGCCGACTCTGATCGGAAAATGGCGGATTTAACTCCCATTCTTTAAATTTTAACGTCTACAACTCCCGACTTCTTTACTCCAGAACCAGTTAGACCCCGCAGCCCTGCTAACCATGCCGTGGAAGCGAGTCCGATATTTCAATTGAAAGTTTGCACAGTGGTAGTGGAAGCCAGTTAATTGAATCAGTAGTTGATTGAATCAATCGTTTGAATTTTAATGAATATAACCATCAAAAGCAGAACAAAATCCAGTTTTATTTAATTAGCCGCTTTATTGAATCAGTCGCTTTATTTAATCAAAACTGCTTAGAACAACCGTACTTCATAAAGCGCCCGCCACTGTAGCAACTTTTCAGTCTTTGATTTTTTTCCAAGAGGAAAATCATGGACTCATCATTAATCTTGTAAATTGGCCAAAAAGACAACCTGATTTTTCTGCCGGAACTATTTTCCCACCACTTTTGGCGAAGCTCTCAAACTTAGTTTGACCAGATGATCTCTACTTAAAAATAATAAGCGACGAAATTCGAAATACTGCGCAAGCGTTATTACTAGTATTTGCACGTGCATTACTTGAGCGCCCTAGTAAATCTTTTAGTCAGTGATTGCAATCGCCGACGACTATCTTTTACGTCATCTTATATTTTTAGCCCCCTACGCAACAAGGAAGGGGTTTATAAGTTTGACGTGTCTGTCGATCTGTGTATCTGTCTGTGGTATTCTAGCGCTTAAACTGATAGACCAATTTTGATTTTTTTTTTTTTTTTTTTTTGTTCAAAAAGTGAGTTGATCAAGAGTTCTTAGCTAGGTCCCGTCTTCGTATGGTATTAACGAAAATATTAAAAACCTTTAAAACATTTTTCGCTTTTTTGAAGTGAAAACATGCTTGAAAATTTAAAACAATGGTATAAAAGAGAGAGAACATGTTGCTGCGTTTGATAGAATGTATTTAGACATTCCATGTTACATAGAACTCGAATTATAACGTTTTTTTAGAAAATGTGGCTATGCATTAAATTTACGCAATTTGAATTCTATGTCATTGTTGGCCGACGAGAAAAGAAAACTCAATGACTTAAAATATTTATCTCTTGCGAGTTTCTATTTGTCAACAATTAAAATATTTGTAATTGGTTTTAGTATAAGGATTTAAAAGGGTTTTCAATGTTCACTCTTTATTCTGCTTTAAAATGCTTTCTGACCAGTGATGTTCGTTTTTAATACGAGGTCGGTAATCAGGGTCGTTGTTTTTTTTTTTTTTTTTTTTTCAATTTTTAATTTAATCTTATGTCTAATGTAGTAAGCAGTATTAAAAATTCACATTCAATGTAATTTGAGGCTGTGAGCATCGGTAAAATACTTAAGATCAGCCAGTTTTGCACCATTTTCAGGCTAAGATTAAGGCGAAAGTAAAATAATGTAAAACTAACTTTTCAACAAAGACATTCTGCTTAATATGAAGCGAGTGTCTAGCCGTGATACATCCACTACAATTCAGCTGAAATTTGCGGTGGAAATCGTGCACACACGTTGCGAGATTAAAAATTCTGAGAACAAGTTTGTTAGAAAATTGAGTACATACTGTCTAAAATTTTTTCGTGCGACCTCCGCCGTTTCTGCGCACGCGCCAAGTCTCTTCGGACTTTCTCGAAATAGGGGGGAAAAGCAACGAGGAAGTAGTAAGCGAACAAAAGCTGAAGGCATCGGGTAGTGCGCATCCTAAACCTATCTCCCCCTTTTTCAGATGGAAGCGTCCGTGGCTGCCAGGCGCACAAAACGCAAACAGACAGTAAGAAAACGGTATTTTCACTGCTAATTCGGTCAATCAAGGATGGATCTGTCACATGCAATGACGCCGTGACAGGGGAAGGGTGTTGGGGTTTGAACCTAACCACCTCCGAAAATAGTTTTAACACATATTACCTATCCAAAAAGAGTCGACCGACTCCCCTCCAAAAGGTAAATTCTGGCTGCTCTATTTACTGCCTGATTTTCTTAGACATGACCTTCCACGTACATACGCATGCGTCAGATCTTCTCTAATCTTACCAAAATAGGGGTGATAGGTAAGATAACAATAAGGGGAAGAATAATAATAATAATGAGCATTTTGAGCCGTATCAAACAACGTAGAACGAGGCTGATTTCAAATACATAGTTTAGATGATTGTCAAAAAGATAGCAAATGCAAGTTTTAAATTAAAAACTTCGAAAAGTTCCCAACCACAACTCATCACCCCTTTTTTAAGTGGAATGGTTGGCGAGTGCTAGGCGCGGTTTTAAGGACGGACAGTAGCTTCATATTTTTTACTAAATTCTACTGTTATTTTTAGAAGCAATTGTTAAAGGAAAACAGGAGTCCTTCCCTTTGAGTTTAAAAATATTCGAATTTCTCACGAAAAAAAAAAGTTTGATGGCTCAAGTAAAATCGACTTAAAAACAAAATAACTTGTTTGGGGTAAAACAAGAGAACGAGATGGTAAGTCCTGGGGAAATTTTAAACAAGTTCTCTTTTGCCATTTTAATTTTGAACCCTTTGTGATATTAATTTTATAAGTGTTTGGAAAATGTAAACTATCTCCTCCAGTTGCACGAGTTTCAAAGGATTATTGAGCAGCTTTAATAAATGTGTCTTTCAAAGCATTAGTCTTGTCAAGATGTTAGTTACTAATGGCATTTTGCGATCTCATTATTCAGAACATCTAATCTTCCACCAATCTAATACCTTATTCGAATACATTTAAGGCGTGAAAGATGCATTAGCAGAAAATAGCACAAAACTAATTCGATATTGAGTGCTGCAATGGTGGCAAATGTACTGTTCCACATATTTGGCTGAATTGTTGCACGACTGGTGCATCAAGTTAAAACAGAATAGGAACTGATTTGAGCATGTAACTTTTAAAATAAGTTAGTTTGAATTATTATCCTTAATTTGCTTCAATTTCGCACCTCTATGAGCATTCATTTTCCTATAACTTCGGCGGATTTCAAGTTTCAAGTTTGTGTGGTCTACAGATTTTTAAAAACTATTTTCTACAGATATTTTTTCGTGGTTGGTTAATTGCCCAGTTTTAAAAATTATTTCTTATGCGTGGGAAACAACGGGAACAACTAATTTCTGAAAATGATTTTCTCGCTTGTCAACCCATTTTATAAGAAAAAAAAAGAAAAAGGGCCGAATAGGTACTCAAACACTGCACTTCTAAGCATTACGCAGGGAAATGTGGGGTAAAGTGAAATGGTAAAATATATTCAGTTTGCAGTGCCACCCCGATCAGGCAATATCTTTACTAAGTTTCTAAACATATAGTTCAACCTAGTCAAAAAAGAAAATGAAGAATAGATCTTAAAATGAACTACAAAAAAAAGTAATTTTCAAAATTTGACACACATAGTTATTTCATGGTTTATCAAAAATATTTTTTCATTTTATAAAATAGTAAAGTTCTTGTTTTACAGTGCGACGCAAAAGTTTAGACACAATACTAATATTTGAATAAAAATAAAACTATTGAATTTAATATTTCCAGAGGATTTCTAGTATTTAAGTTGAAACACTTTTTAAAGTGTACACTCCTGGGCACTGTAAACGCAACACCCTGAAGAAAGCATGCAAATCTAAAATTTACAACATACATTAGCGGAGGTGAGATATGCAAATGATTAGAAAATCTATAAATTTAATCATCTGATACTTGGTCAACATTTTATCTACAAAATAAATTTTGTTCTTATATATCTTGTCTTTCTTGGTGTTGCAATTTGGGTGGAAAGCAGTGCAATAATTTCATTGTTCAAATCAATGTAATAATTTTTAAATTACACGTTTGTACAGTCTGCTTATAAAATCCGCGCCTAATACTCAGGAACGTTTCCAATTTAAAAATGGGAGATTGGATGAAAATGGGCAACTCGTGAAGTTTTCAATTTAAAGCGTGAACTTGCTATCTCTTACTTTTTTGACCGAGCTTAGTTTTTTTTCCAATTTACATTATTTTATTTTATTTAATACATTTCAAAAGGCCTCAGTTAATTTTTTCCTTCATTACTAACTCTCCTACAATCCCCATTTTGATAAGATCAGATAAGACCTGACGCATGCGCAGACTCGTTGAAGGTTTTAAATAAGAAGATCAGACAGAATTTTAAAAGTGTCATATAAAACGCTATTGACTATCTAGCATGTGTGCAGTGTGCAACTTCCGCGTTCAGCAAAAACCTGGAAATGGCGTAGCTCAAACTGATCATTCAGTAATGAAGCTTTTATGAACCAAATCCTTACTCAATAACGTTGCATAATTACCTTACGTCTGAGACGGCTGTTTAGAGTAATGAGGATTCCGGAATTGAGATCAATGAATGCAATTACTCATGGTAGTATTACAGCAATTTCACGCTATAGCAATTCAGACTATTGTATTTCAATAGCAAGGAAATTCCATCTACTTGTTATTGTAGGAGCTTGATTCCGGAGCATTCGATTCTTAATGACTTTTCGTGACGTTGGAAGAGCAACCAAGCTCTATCTAATCAATTCAGTATTTATTTTTCTGTCGGTAATGTTTAGTTATACAAAAGTAATCGGAAGAGTCAAGTACGCTTTGAATATCCAAAAACTAACATTTTCGGCTATTTTTAACCCTTAACTATAGTGAGGCGGGATGTCAAATACTTTAGAAGAATTTGACTTTTACATTCAAACTTTTGTAATTTACATGCATGGCTGTCTCTACGTATGTCACCTGTGGTATAGTTCCTGTTGTATTCATGTAAATCTCAAAATCAGTGAACATTTTTCCACTTTAATTTGCTAAATTGTGTGGAATGCTCAAGAAATACAGGGAGCCCGAATCAAATGCACCGAATTTGAGCAGTCGATTTAAAAAAAGCTTACGTGGTACGAAGGTGATATTGGCAAAATTTGGCAACTTTGCAGGCATTATTATTATTTTTTTTTTAATACGCATCGGAAGCACCTGCGGTTTTTAAAAGCGGACAAAGAAAAAAATGGCTTTCTCGTATGAAAAGGTTCAAATTATTCTTTGGTATGCAATGCGGACCATAACAGAGAGTTTAAACGCAAAATGAATATATATATATATATATTTATATATATATATATATATATATATATATATATATATATATATATATATATACACTGCTCGACATTGAAAATGCAACACCAAGAAGGAGTGGTCAGAAATTCATGCAAATTTTACCGTAGACGCACGTCACTGAGTTATGCAAATGATATGAAATGCGCAGTTCTCCGACGCACGTGAGGTAAGATATAAGAGAATGAAGTTGAAAAGTGGGCTATGTTCATGTTGGTTTTTCTGCCAGACTAATTATCGGAGAAATTTGGTTTTTGTCTCGAAGGATACGTGTGATAGGAGGAAATGCCACGCCGTCCTCAACGAAGACACTTCCAGCATATAGACTACTTTACAAGGGGTATGGTGATCGGACTGAGAAGGGGAGGTTGGTCCATACGTCAAATTGCAGCTGATACCCACATGGATGCAAGCACTGTGCATCGGCTGTGTCGGAGATGGTTGGTAAGAGGAAATGTAGCCACATTGAGGGATGCAGGTGCAGCCAGAGTGACGTCAGACCGCTTGGATTTACGGATTCACCGACAAGCTGTGGCGGACCCGCAAGTCACTTGTACGTCGATTCTGCAGCACGTGCAAGGTACCCTGGATGTTCCTGTGTCAACCAGAACCATTTCCCGTCGACTGGTTGCACAAGGCCTGCAATCACGGCGCCCGCTAAGAAGACTGCCATTGACCTCACAGCACAGACTCCAACGTCTGGAATGGTGCCGGACCAGAGCGACGTGGATGGCAGAATGGCAAACCGTAGTGTTCTCAGATGAATCCCGCTTCTGTTTGTCCAGCGATAGTCATCGCATACGTGTGTGGCGTCGACGTGGAGAAAGATCGAATCCGGCAGTAACTGTGGAACGCCCCACAGCGCGACAACGTGGCATAATGGTTTGGGGCGCTATTGCATACAATTCCGTATCACCTCTAGTTCGTATTCGGGGCACTATGACGGCCCAACAATATGTAGATAATGTACTGCGGCCGGTGGCAATCCCCTACCTTCAGGGTCTGCCAAATGCAATTTTTCAACAGGATAACGCCCGGCCTCACAGTGTTCGAATCAGCCAACATGCTCTACGAGGTGTACAGATGCTTTCCTGGCCGTCATACTCTCCTGACTTGTCACCAATCGAACATGTGTGGGACTTGATTGGACGCCGTTTGCAGAACCTGTCACTGCCTCGTTCAGAGGACGAACTGTGGCAAATGGTTGAAAGGGAATGGAGTGCCATCCCTCAGGACACCATCCGCAGGCTTATTGACTCCATGCCTAGACGTGTTTCTTCGTGCATCGCTGTCCGCGGTGGTCCTACTTCTTACTGAGCCGACGCCGTCCTCGCTCTAAATTTTGCTTATTTATTTTGAAATAAATATCACTTATTGTTCCATGCTGTCTCTGTCTTCTTACCAAATTTCATCAATTTCTGACCACTCCTTCTTGGTGTTGCATTTTCAATGTCGAGCAGTGTATATATATACGCTGATAAATAAATATATATATATATATATATATATATATATATATATATATATATATATATCAGAAGTAACATTAGATACCGGAACTCACAAGAGATTTATAAATAAAATCAGTACACTTTTACGAGAGCTCCTTAGTTTCTTAATGAGCTATATTAAAAGCTCCCTTAGTAGCCTTTTCTGTACACTTCCATTTTGAGAAAAGTTTTGTGCGGTTTTTTAACTGTCTTATCTTGGGGTAAATTCCTTTTACAAACTGTTTGAAATATTTGCACTGTTATTATGCATTGCATACCGGAGAACCTATCGTACCTTTTCTTACGAGGACGCATTTTTTCCTTTTGTCCGCCCATAAAACGCGAAGGTGAGTCAGAAGAGAGAAAAATATTTTTTGAGTCCAACTCTAAGAATTCAGAAGCTAAATTTTTCCAATATCACCCCTGTAATGCACCTCGGTTAGTTATACAAAATCGAACTAACGTCTGTTTAGCGTTCAGCAAATTTAGTTAAAGTTTAGTTTCAAAATGATCCCTTTGTGACTAGACGGGACCCAAAAGCCCCGCTTAATTTAATTTAGTATTATGAATCCTTATATGGCTGGAATCATGCTGAAGCTTTTAAGTACCACTCCTTGTACTCCGCTGAGAGGCCGACAATACCTGCAATCGGAATCAGTTTTCTTAGGGACCCTAAGGCGTAGGGAGCCTTAGACCCTACTGATATCCAAAATTTGTTAAATTAATTTGGGGCATAAATGGTTAAACTATTTTTTAATCTACTATTCAAATCCGGTACGTTTTATTAGAGCACCCTGTATTCTGTTGGGACTCACCTCTCCACCTCACCACCTACGTTGAAGAAGAAAAACGCACCACTTAAAGATTAATTAAATGGGTGATTGGAAGAAACTTGAATTTAACAAAATAATGTTTACTGCATTCAAGACAAAAATCTTGCGAAAATATTCCACGTGGAAGATGAGTTCAAATGAATATTACATAGAGTAGATCCTTGTTTTACGTGGGGTTTACGTTCCACGAGAATGCCGCGTAAATCAATACCACATAAATGAAGACTTAATAATAGTGTTAAAATGGAGATTAGGTTGAGTAGATAGTTCATTCTGGTGATAGATACCGTATTAATAAGTTCAATGTGTATTTATTTCGATACATATATATGCACAACGCGCGTAAAGAAAACAGATTAACCGAAGGTATATATAAAAAAATGGTTATGATAGTCTTTTGCACTTATTAATTTTTTTTATATAGTTCTTTGTGGAAGTGACAGCATGGAAGTGACAGGAAGCGTCATGGAAGTGACAGCAAAATGCATCCTGTCACTTCCATGACGAGATCGCGTTTCACTAGCAAATCACAGATAATTTGAACTCGTCAAGGGAAAATATGTATAGTTATTAACAATAGGAGGATTAATACTGGAAGAAGCATACAACAGTTTAAGAGAAGTTTCAAAGCACTGACGTGCCGAAACTGGCAAGAAAAAGGACATTTTTTCAGACTATTCGGGATCAAATAGTCAAAGAATATATTTTGATAAAGAATAGGATGACGTAACTGTTACACAAGGCAGGTTCAAGCTCACTGAAGCATGAAATACGCACATGCTCGAAGTATCACTTTTACTTACCAAATTGAGAAACGAAATATTAACACTTTCTGATTCAAGATTTATTCTGTGCATCAAAATATTCTACTTCAAGTTATTATAATTGTAGTCATAAAAAACAACCACGAACAACGCTTTAAAATTTTTTTAAAATATAATCAATGGCTTAAACTCACCCCGCGATGGCTGGTTTGCCGCCGAAATTTTTTGAATGCTGCCCCAGAAAATTGTTCGGAAGAAGGAAGTCTCCCTTTAAAAGCTAAAACGAAAATTTTAGATTTTAGTCCCAGGTATTACGAATATTGCTCACCATCGTATTTAAGGAAGCACATTTAAAAGAAAAAAGCACTGAAGAAAATAAAGGTTTTATGAATTATAGTACTACTTTTAACTGATTTATTCTAAAATACTAAAATATACACAAAATATTTGATTGTTCTTTACTAATTGGTTTTATTACCTAAAGCAAAAATCAGTAAAATTTGAAATTTTTTTAAAAAATGAAAACAAAACCGCTTTCAAAAAAACTCAGGAGCTAAAAAGCAAAAAATAATTGGTTACATTTATTTGGTCGTGGACTCGATTCCCACCTTGCCTTGGGTGTTCTTTCGCGTTCATATGAATTTAAAATCTTTCCTGTGTTTTTAGGGAGGAAAGGTGCCCTGGCACGCAGTCATTTATGTATGCGAAGCTGATTTGCTTCTAAATAAAGAAAATCGGTTCACTGATTGTTTGTTTTGAAAAGTTATGGAACATAGTTTTCGATTCATTACATTGAGTATGACGGACCACACATGACCCGCGAGTCGTAGGTTCGGCACCACTGATTTTGACCGATGGCAAGTAACATGGCCGACTAGAGGCCATGTCAGCTTAGTCAGAAACTTGGGGCCCTAAAGGCTCGGCTCGAAATCGAAATAGTATAAATTCAATACGTTTTATAGGGGCAGGGGCCCGGCTACAAAACTTACAAGGGCTCGCCTTGGCTCTCGGCGGCCCTGGAAAATGATGAGAAAGTTAACGCATGAAGTCAGAATCGACATTACGCCTACTTAAGTATAATCCAGCGAGTCGGAAAGAAGCCTTAAGTCAACAGTTAGATATAAGTGGATGAGCTCACCCTTCTTCCTATTCTGACTTGGGCGGACAAATGAAATTAGAATTGGTTATTCTGTAATTTATCGTATTTCAGGGTTCATAAATTACCCTTATCTCGTCAAATATAATAGTTAAAGTCACATCCTTTGAATACAAATTGCGGAATATTTGACGTCAAAGTAATATATAAACCCCATGGAGCCTTTATTCGGTATTATAAGCGAAAGAGTATTGAATAATTTAACGAAGCAAGGAGCAGGCGCATTATGAGAACTCGAGAAACGAATTACAACCACATCCTCCTCCCAAAATTTCAATAAAACAGAGTTAGTTCTCAAGAGCTATTTAAGTAACGGAATCATAACGTGCGAACATAGGAAACAAGAGCCATTAAACATAAATCAATAACTATTAATAGTAGCAGCCAAATTAATCTATTAATACTCCCAAGAATCTTTCGGGTTGGAACACAGAAGTTGACGGGAGGAAACACATGTTGAAAATCTTCATCGACATCACCGACTGCGCATTTTCATTTTATCATTTCCTGCGTGCCTATGCAAATGTACGACTGCATTAGGGTAATTGAATTTTAAGCTCCAGGTTTTAGAGCCTCAAATTTTTGCTCTTTCGCCCGGAATGGGAGGCGAAGTTAAGCCTTTTAGTGTGCATGTAAGAACTCTTATTATTCAGATCATAAAATAATGGGAAAGAGAGAGAGAGAGAATAAAAAAAAGGTTTAAGATATACTAAGTATTGAAGCTGCTGGTTGATTGGTTGAGAGAGGCTTACGTGACGAAGGACTTTGAAGACATTGCGTTGAATTGCCATTTTAAAAAACTGATAAAGAAACAAGTGTAATTAAGAAACTGTCATTAAAAAAGATGCAGTTTGAAGATTGCCGAAAGAAAAAGAATGTGATATCGTAAGAAAGGAGATGAGGAAAATCAAAAACATTTTCAAGCATGTCATAAGATGTAATAATAAGTAATGCTTCGCTCGAGTGGATTTTATTCAAATTATTTGGCTGACGTGGATAAAAAAATAATATGAAGAAGAATGACAAGTAATAAGCTACAACTGTGCCGACGAAAGTTTAACCCTTACAGTTACTATCTTAGAAGCAAGTATATTGAACTCCCCACTATCGCTGATAATTAATATTCGGAGACATAAATCGGAGGACAAGGTTAATAGAATAAAGACTTTGAAAACAGTAAATAAGTAAATAAATAATGAGCAAAACTTCTCTCTTCGTCGCGTTCCGCGGACACAAAAATTAACTTTAGAAATGTCACTTCCTACAAAAAAAAAAAGCAGTACTATTAGAAAATAGCTAGTAAACTGGACTTGCATAAAATTATCTAGTAACGATACAGCTTCTTCAGTAAGCGCAACTGAAGGAGCAGTTTCCTAGAGATTTTTTAGTAGTTCAGTTTCTGTATTTTCCTATGTAAACCGGTACAATGATTTTTTTTAAATAAAAACAGATCACTTTGTGTTTTTTGGCTCTGATAAAAAAAACCTTAGCGAGATTATTTACAATTATGTCGAAGAAGGAGAAATTCTCATAATAGCACAACACCAATAATGTCCGTCCGTAAAAACCGCGCCTGGTACTCGTGAACAGTTCCACTTAAAAAAGGGTGGATGGGTTGTGATTTTGAGCGATAACTTTCCGAAGTTTTCAATTTAAAAATTATATCCTTTTGACAAATTCCACTAAACTATGTATTTGAAATTAGCATCGTTCCACGTTGTTTGATACGGCTCAAAATGCTTTTTATTATTCTTCCCCTTATTGTTATCTTACCTAACACCCCTATTTTGGTAAGATCAGCGAAGATCTGACGCATGCGTAAATGCGCGGAAGGTTTTACCTAAGAAGATCAGACAGTAACCGCTATCGGCGAAGCAAACCAGCTTTCATCAACCAAATTATAACAGATGGAATCATTTAATCATTCGCACATTAGAGCCAGATTGTGCAAATTTTGATGCAAAATATCCCTTGTTAAGAGCACAACTTGCGAAAATCTTGACACATTGCCAGAGCCTAGCCAGTCCGACCAAAACATCCCGCACAAGCGGACTAAAATTTGGCGCCCCGTTCTCCCCGAATTACCTACGTCTACACATGATTGGACGATATAAACACGAATCTCAAAACTATGAGTTTCTGAGAATGTTTTTAAACTGTTATTTTTTAAATAAAATTTTCAATGCACAATTTATACCAAATAGTTTTAAAATCACCACAGATAAAATACGTTCTGAGTTTCATTTTGCAAAAGAGGTATTTTTTTATAAAAAGGTATTAAGTTAATAATTTTAGCATAAAAAAATTGCTCCCATATCCCCGTTATCGAAATGTAAATGTTTTATAGATTTTTAAGTCTGCGAAATTTCAAGAAAAATTGCCTGATCAAGCGAGTTTTGATGAGTAACGGAAGACATCTTTCACATCCTTTGGCGATAGAAGTCCTGTCGCATGTAGACAGCGAATCGTCGGCGAAGTATCGATACCTTAAAGTTTTCGCCGTCTAAGTTTAGGGCTTTTCTTAAAATTTCGGGATATTTAAGACTATAAATCTCGATGACATACTTTTTCGATAGCTACCAATTTAAATGCCTTTCATGATTTTACTATTCGCGTGAATTCCATAGCTAGGGTCAAAGATTGTATGCATGTGTTTCTTTGCATATTAATGAATATGCGAAGATGACTAAAGATATGTTCAATAACAATACCACTAAATTATCATTAACATGTGGTAGTAAATTGCTAAAATGTTCCATGCCCAAAACTCCTGTTAAAAAGTATCAACATATTTGTTTCAAAAAATAATCATTGGCGATGCTATGCATTAAAAGTTTGCTTTGAAAATAAGGGAAGTCGTCAATGATGGCTTTGTAACCTATTGCCAAGATCCATATACACCACTATTTTTAGTAGTGAGAATCAATCGCATATTTTTGAAGGGGCAAGTGGATAAAGGTGATATGTGACAATTTTTGAAACTTACTCTTTACCATGGATGAAGGTGATAAGTTCATCAATATCATATCCCCTTAGTCACAGAAATGGTTGGTAACTAAGAATATAACCCCGTTTTATCCGTTGAAAAAAAGCCATTAAAAATAACATTTTTTTTAAAGCATTTTCTAGAAATTAAAAAAAAAATGTCACATGTCACCTTTATCCACTTACCCCTTCATTTATTAAATGTTCTCAATATTAAACTGATGAGTTTCATTATGTATTATAAAGAGACATACCACTGACACATACCATCTAAAAATTATTCTTAAACATTTAGCAGTAAATTCTCAAAACATTCCAAATATTTAAACCAACTAAAACGTACGATACATTTTTTAAAAATCATCCATAGTAATGACACGAGCCACGCATCAAAAATTCTCCTCAAAAATAAGGGAAGTCATCAATAATAGGTTTAATCCATGGCCATGAGAAATTTAACGCTGCGGTTTAATCCATCATCCCTTTCGCGTATACTCGGATTACACGTCAAGGTGTCGTACGTAGAGCTGCAAGATCTCATTAAATGCCCTCCTTAAGCTCGCGTCATCCTATAAGTGGTAGGGTAATGTTCATTGTAGTCTTAATTTTCATTATATTGCTTAAATTTTGTTTTATTACTATCTCAATATCAATAGTTTTGGTGACAAAAAAATACTTTAATGCACTATACTTTAAGTATCCATAATATGCTGCACATATATTATCCATAAATATGTTTTGCACTAATAGGAGTCTATCACGGATCGAGGCTAATTCAATATAATCACTAATAGGTGAGGGATGAAAAGGACACATATGTCCCACTGGTATGTTTTAGAGAGCTATGTGTGTCCCATGCTTTAGCTTCTAGCAGGACGCACGTGTCTTCGTTGGTATTGAAATAATGATTGAAATTGCAATTAAATCGGTTAGAAAGACACTGAGGCTATTAATTGAACCGTTTATTTCAAAAGCCAGTCAAACAACAAGATCTAAAAGTTCGAAAAAATTAGTTTTATCCGAATTTATACAAAAAAGAAAAAAATTGATGAGGATAACAATATTTTAAACCGAAATGGATACGCATACGTATATAGATATACAGTGGAACCTCAGTAACTCGTCACCCCAAAGGACCATGAAAATATGCGAGTTAAGTGGATGTCTACTTAACTATTGTAGTGTTTTCTAATAGTGCCTACTTACTAGTGCTTACCATCCACGTTATGAAAATTAATTTCAGTAAACGATTCCTCCTTCCTTTTTTTTTTTTTTGATTAAAATAATACATAATAAATAAGGCAATTTTTAATATCTTATTAGGAATAAATCCAAAATTTTTGAAAATAGCTAGACCTTGTCAAGTAGGTCTATCAAAGAGAAAAAGCCCTGCTCACACATTTATTCGAAAAACATGTGTCATGCTGGTGCTGCCTTGTTTCTCTTCTGGACTACCCTAGGTACATTTCTCCAACCCCTTCTTAGCACTGAGACTGCACCAACAGCACAAAGCGTGGTGGCCGACTTCTCTGAGTACTAGTGGGAAACCTCAAAATGTATGTTTTTCAGAAAAAAAAAAACGGAATTGACTGACCAATAAACAGCTGAATTCTCAGAAATGGTTGAAGTGAATGAACATCGGTGGAAAAAAAAATGGTCTAAAACAACAGGTGGAGGCTGACTGGTAGAGGTTCCTGTAAATGTGTGTCAAGTTAGGGAGGTTTGCACTCATTGAAATGAATATTGGGCCAACCTTTGGAAAAACAAATGTCCACCTACCGAGGTTGTCGAGTTATCCACGTGCCTATACTTGACAGAAACTTAACTTGACACTGAATGTCACTACGGGCAGAGCCAATAAGAGCTCACTAGCAGTCAGCGATCTCCTCTAATTCGCCAAGTAGGCTGTGACGTTTTATCTAGCTCGTTTTTCATAGGCTAACGTTACGCTGACGTCACGATGTTTTTGTCAAGAAACGTTGCAGTGTAGTAGAGTTACCGAAGTTCCACTGTACTTGATTTGGTAAAAGTGTACACTCACACTGTAAAAGCATGTGTATTGTGTAGCCCGGTAAAAGTGTGGTGTAAAGAACCCATTCTTTTACCATACGACAGTGGTAATTAATCTGTTTTCATCCGCGGACCGCATATCATACTGAAATTAATCTATGCAGTGTACGCTTAAAAAATAACTAAAAAGAATTATAAAAAAATGTGGATAGCACGGGAAAACATGAAAAAAAAGCGGAAAATTACAAAGAATTCAACATCATCGTTCAATGAATATTTTACTCATGAGATATTTATCCGTTTTCCAGAAAAAAATTTCTAGATATTTGGTTGCGAATTTGTAATATTTTGACAAATCGCCTGTATCTAAGATATTAAAATACAGGGAAAAGAAAAACGGTTGCCAAGCGCGATATCTTCGCGCGGGTTAAATTAAAAATATGCCAACACTTTTTTTTTGTGCTTAAGTAGACTATTTAAGTAAACCGTCGCTCCCTATAGTTAATCTGTATGTCAAGCAAAAGTTTTATCTATATTTGGTATTATTCATTTCTTTTGCGCAAAATCGTTGCACATTTCACTTATTCAGCGAACTGACAGTCGGCGGGTTTCGTCCAATTGCACCGCAGGGAATAAAACCACACGTAACAGAGATGAGAAAACCAAACAACCAAGAAATCCTTTCAAAATAATTGTTCATCGTTTTACACGCATAACTTTAAAAAATCTTGTAATGAGTCTGATTCAACGACGAAATTTGCTTAATGGTGGGTTGGACAGGAGCTTCAATGGCACAGCGCCAAACGAAAATGTGTTACAACATTATAAAAAAAGATGGACAAATTACCAAGAAATATTGAATTGCTGAAAATCAGATAAGAGAAGTATAATAGTACAGTAATAAGCATAAAAGTTATAACTGACAGTCGCTAAAAGCGAGAAATAAAATTGAAATAATAAACAAAAGAGCAAAACTGAGGAATTTTTTGAAATACAGCTCAAATTAGAAAACTAGATACATAGTCAATGTATGAATGCATTTTTTTTCGTCTATTACATCAAGTTTTTTTTAAAATATGGATCTTTTTTGGAGTTGAATACATTTTGATGAAAGACATGATCTGAGTTGTCATCGTTTGGGAATATTTTTCCAGAACATGAAAACCGGTCACGAAACTTTCAATGATAAATGCAAATAGAAAACGTTTTTAATAAATTAATTTCTGAGAGGAAAACTGATAGACATGAATAAAAGAATGCACGTCAATTTAAAGTTCGGGGTATTGGTGGAGGAAGTGTAGTAAGGTAGGTCGATATAACTTTTTTTTTTAATCGAAAACGCTTGCATTGGGAAAATTTGTGCAAATGTTTATTAAAAAAAATGTTGCTAAATCAAACTATATTTAGAACCCTCGCAATGCCCTTTTAAGTTTCGCCAAATACGTAAAAAGCATTTTAATTTTAATTTAAAATGTTAAACTTTTTTTTTAAGAGCGAGAATCTGAGAAAACTTTTTTACAAAAAATGTATTTTTCCTGTACATTTTTTGTAAAAAATTTTTAAGCATTTCGCCTCAAAAGACTCAACTGTTCTGTTAAGACAAAGAATAGAGCATGACATTGGCAAAAAAAAATATTTCAATATGTTGTTGGCAGAGGAAGTTATGACCGTTTGAATATCGGTAAAATAAGACATTTTTCATATTTCTGCCTTACGCAACTAAAAGCTAGTTGAAATTTCCTCTGTTATTTATACATTATTTTAAATTGCTTACACTGGTCTTTCAAACGACACTTTTGCGAAGAAAAAAAGCGTGCAATCACAAAATGAACTATATCTGAAAAGCCAATGAAATGCAGAAAAGTATGAAAACTAATCAAATACGGAAAAAATATAAAAAACAAATTTAAATACATTAAATATATAGTAATTCGCTCATTAATTCTTGCAATACTTTTTAAGGTTACTTTTTTGCAACTTTGAAACCTTTTCTGTGTTCCTGTACCACTTGAAGAAGACACTGTCTTTGTTTTTCGTCGAAGTGATAGTCTTAACAAATGCTTCAATAAGGGCCATGCCACGCTCCGTATTGTCGTTTACAATCCTCAGTTTATTTGATAGTATAAAGCCTTGTTGGTAGCTATCTTAAAGATTCGAATGCTCAGGATCAAACAGCTGATATATTTTGAGTTTCTTCTTTACATGAATAAGGACGCTAAAAATATTCCAAATCATTTCTTAGTGCTTGCACAAAAAGGGTTGCTGGGAACCCAGCTCTTAAGATATTCTTTCCCATTAGCGATAAGAATGTGAAAGAAATCACATTCATATGTTACGAATACCTTTTGTTTGTCCAGCTGCAAGTTTGAACTGGTTGGGAAATATCCATAACTTGAAGCCATAAAGAATCTTTAACACAGATATAACACGAGGAACCACTCCTCGGACACGAAAACATACACCAAGAGAACGTGCTCTGCTCAAGAAAATCGCACTAAGCTCTAGTATCTTCGTTGGACACTTATTTTCTATGGGTCATCATAGAAGTTAACTTTGCGCAACTTCCATTACTAGTTGCACGTTGCTCTGAATGTGCTACCAACTCCTCAACCTCATTGTTCCTCACTCCAGGTTTAAAATTAGAATGTTTTATTCTGGATTATGATTGCTAAACCCGCGTAAAAAGCAGTATTGTAGATCCAATGGCAGTGGATGGTTCCACGCAATTGCGTGAACATCGCATCTGACATTGCACGCAATCAAATACCCCAATTCTATCTATTTCTTGGTTTATCGGTTAAAATACCGAGAGACCAAGAGTAGAATAGAATTTCGGTTGTAATGCCACAGAAAACACAATGTCTAAAAAATAATGGCAGAAAGCACAATATAAAAGTTGCTTCCCTAGTTTTTTTTCCCAAGCTCAAACATGCTCCAACTTTAGTACCGGCAATGCATGTCGTATTGAAACACATACCACGTACGAACTCAGTAAATTCCCATTTATCTAACTGGTTATTGTATAGCAGCATTTTCCGTAGCAATTCCAATGCCTGACTAACTTACTAGAACCCAGAAGTAAATCATCAATGCTTGTGGTCCTGATACTAATACTGGGATGAAACCCGCCGATCATCCTTCATTTTCCCAATATATTTTGCATAAATGTTTCGTTCCAGTGAACTATCTAAGGAAGTCATAGATTTAAACCACTTTTGTAAGTTAACGGCCAATTCAGAGCGAATAGTTTGCATTTACCGTTTTATGGACGTTGTCAAATCCTCCCCATTTTGACCCATACTTTGTACTGTAGCAGCTACTATCAAAGTGGCTGTGGCTTTCTGTCACTTATACTGGGCCCTGTCTAGAGTGGATGCTAGGTGTTTTAGCCAAATAAACTCATACACCTCAAACAACCGAAAAGAAAACAGAAACCACAGCCCGAGCTTGCAGCTGCATTTTCTACCCAAACTCAGGTAAGAGATAATGCAGGTTTGGAGCGGGGGGGGGAGGGGGTAATCGTTACAACTCACTTTGAGCTATTATTTTATTGACTAATTACTCAGTAGAGTAAACTAACGTTTTAAGTTATTCCATTTTATATGAAGAATAATATTCTTTCGGGTAATGAAGCTACATACTCCAACTCTCGAAATTGCTAATTTTCCACAGAATTCGATCGCGTTGAGCGACCTCTAAATATTATTCAATTGAGCTAAAATTTTACATACATCACATTCAAGAATAGTGTAAAAAAACTGCGGGGTAAGACCAGAGAAATTCAAAAAAAATTTTTTTTTGAATCACCCTAATATATATATATATCATTTAAAGTTTTATCATTTTGAAATTTATTTGAGGTCAAATGTTTTGAAATTTAAAACATATTTAATGGGATAAAAACGATACGGACTTTCGTTTCAATATAAATGTACTGCGCAAAAAGAGAATTTACCGTTAATCAGTTCTAAATATTGCCAAGCTCGTTAATATTTTTGTAATTATTTACATTACAGAGTCACATCTGTTCACAAAAAACACAAAGAATAACAGAACGGTTAGTTCGGGGAATGTGGGGGCAAACAGCGCTAAAATCACACAAAACTCAAAATTAAGATTTTTTCTAATCAATTTTTCAAACATTCGAGTTGACTGATATGCACAAAAACTGCACGTAATTGCATACATGCTGTTAGGGTTTACCGTTTTCTCGGGACGCACTCACACAAGTATTATCTGTATATATTCTTCATATCTACATAACCACCTCTATCTAGGTATTTATCAATAGATATATAAATACTAATTAAAAAAAACTTATTAAAATATTATTCCCTCGTCATATTTATCGAAATATCTATACAGATTAGCTCACAATATGTTTATCAATTTCTACAACTTGAACTGAATGTGACAACTGTACTCGAGTAGAATTGGGGTTCGATACTTAAAAAATACACTGAAGAATAACATAACTAGTTCGAGATAGAAAGGGCTAAAATCACATGAAACATTAAATACCTTCCAGCAATATACCAACAGCCCGGCTATGACATTTCGAGACAGTAGTTTAGTCCTTGTTACGGGTTCATCAGTCAGGAATAGTCAGCAACCGAAATGGAAGTAAACATCCTCTTATTTAAGCTGAAACCACCTTCAAACTGGTAGATTTTTTGTTTATCAAACCAGCGAGCGTCCGCAAACAATCGCGCGGGTCGACTCCAAAGATGAAGGCAAAAGCTTAGGTAATATTCAGTAAGCTACCGCCCATTATTATGGGTGTAAATTACTGTATATTAAATAAGTAGCTTTCTACTTTAAAATCTGATTCTGAAGGGCACATATCAGCAGGAACTGCATTCGTATATTCTATTTACAGCTTTTGGTTCTTATGGTTTTCCAGGGACGCACGCCCCAAACAAACTAACTTCTGATTTACTGAGATATGTACTAAGAAAGAAAAACGCGCTCTAGTTCTGAAATTCGAGCCCACTACAACTGACTAGTCTTCATATTCTTTACGTATTGTACAACACATATGAAATAACTGCTGTATTATTAAAGTGTATTCAGTTTTGCAATTATTGAAATTTCGATAAAAATTGCTTTTTCAATAAATTTTTTAACTTCATCCTGACAAATTGAAAGTTTTGGCAAACAAGGATTTCAGCTTGAATTAAGTTTCTCATTTTTAGTGAAGCTCTTTTTCTAACTCAAAATTCTATGCTCTATACTTAACTATTTCATAATGCGAAATATTCTAGTTTTACACAAACTTCAAATTTTCATTTCAGATTTTTTATTCACACTAAATAAAAACAAAAGGTATTAATACAACAAAAGTATAAAAGCTATATCACAATAGGGATTTCGGGTATCACCCCTTCCCCGGAACTTTCGGTTTTAACACCTATTGCTAATTGTAATAAAGCAGGTTATATAAATGTAAAAGAGTGTTATTACCTCCCCCCCCCCAACAGCAAGCGAATCATTGCTATGCTAGTGCATAGTATTACATAAAGCAACCGTCAAAAAATCACGAAATGTACACAATTGTAATGCTAAAAAATACTCGATTAAATTTGTATTTAAAAACAAATATTCATTTTTACTCCTAACTAAAAGGTAAGCACTGAAAATAAAATATTCATTTTCGGAGGCCAATCGAATGGTAAATTTAAACGTTTAGGAGCCCATCGTAAATCACTTTTGGCGGCTCTCTGAGATGAGCAGAACGACATAAAATGTGTTTATGCCCCTTTTATTTTATCGCTTTAATGACCTATGTCATGGGGCCCCCTCGCAATCGCTAGATTTGCAATATGGTAAATCCAAGGTCGTCCGAAGAAGTAGAGCATTACGTAAATAAGACAAGCTCAGTGCTGAATAACAGTTGTTTAAAAGCTACCCCCCCCCCCCGCTGCAAGTTTCCTTTTTTTTTTTTTCAATAAAGAGTTAATTCTTGTATTTAATACTAAAAAAGAACACTTCTACAATTTCAAGCTGAAGTTTCCTAAACTTTAATGGCGGGATATTTTGGATGTAAAACTTTTTTTTTTTTTTACAAAATGAGCATTAAAAATATGCAGTGGCGTAGCTAGGGGTTGGCAGGAGTGACTCTTGCCACGGGCGCAGAAGCCAAAGGGGCGGTATTTTGACCGAGGAAAAAAAAAAAGAAGAGTTAAGGGAAAAAAAGTTTGGTTATTTTTGCAGAAAAATATTAAATTAAAACAAGTCGTTAGTATAAGAGCTAGAGAGGAAAATGAAACATCCACACATCCATTGAGAAGAAACATTGAACATCATTAAACGCACTTTAAAAAAGAAAAAAATATATCAAAGTTGCAATATTGTGTTTAAATTTACGGAATAATCAAAATTTTCTGAATAAAGAACTGTTTTAGGAGGTCGCAGTGACCTCTCGTGTTTTCCTATCAAGGCGACCATGAGGGGGGAGGGGGCGTAATTTCTTAAGTTCGCCACGAGCTCTGGACGCCCTAGGTAAGCCATTGAAAATATACCCAAAAATATCAGTCTTATAACGGAAAAATAAGGAATACGGCTAAAAAACGTATTTTATCATGCAGCATAGTTAAAATTGTATAAAGAATTTAAGTATCATGGTGGTTCTTCTGCAATGACAAGTTAAACGTCTGAAATTATAGTCAGAGGCAAATATATAGCTAGTTTTTTTTTTTTTTTTCAAAACGTGAAAATACTCGAACAACCAGCTGAATAAAAAGATTCCTGTCGTCTAGAAAACTCTTTAGAAATCGTAAATTTCAAAATATAGCATATACCATATACGATGCGATATGTATTTATATGTAGGGCTTAATTTCAAGCAAAAAGTGCAGGTGCTTTAATATACAGGGTGTCCACTCCAATCGTGGACCAATAGCTAATTTCTAAACCGTTAGAGATAAGCATATAGTTTATTTAGGAAAAAATCTCCAAATTATGAAAGGAATTTTGGGTCTATTCAATGTTTTTCAAAAAATCAAATTTTGAAAGAGTTACGAAATTTAAATTTTTATACAGCCCCCCAGTCCTATCAATCATATTTAGTAAAACATTCTTGACACTGTAACGTTTAAAACTAAAAAAAAATCACTCTTCTACCACAAAAATTGACCGAGTTATGACGTTTTGAAAAATCAAGATTTTGAAGGATTTCGCATACGGTCCCTTAAGCGATCTCTCGATGACGTCATGAAACAATGCAAAATCTTGATTTTTCAAAACGTCATAACTCGGTCAATTTTTGTGGTAGAAGAGTGATTTTTTTTAGTTTTAAACGTTACAGTGTCAAGAATGTTTTACTAAATATGATTGATAGGACTGGGGGGCTGTATAAAAATTTAAATTTCGTAACTCTTTCAAAATTTGATTTTTTGAAAAACATTGAATAGACCCAAAATTCCTTTCACAATTTTGAGATTTTTTCCTAAATAAACTATATGCTTATCTCTAACGGTTTAGAAATTAGCTATTGGTCCACGATTGGAGTGGACACCCTGTATTTTCATCTTAATTTTATTTCAGTCCCAATCAGAATCATTACACTGACAGCAAAAACGGAAAATTTGATTACATGCTAAATGATGTGAAATAATTTCGCATAACAAATGTGTAATGTAGGTATGTTATGCGTGCATGTTCGTATTTCATCATGGAATTGACCACTTACTATGGGGTCATTCCATTTTAAATCAACAAATGGGGTGCGCATCACCATTTTTGATTTTGATGAAAATTTGCATGTGTATTCCTTTTACTTCCCAGAGCTCAAAATAGTATTCATTTTATTTTTAAAAAATTTACCCTTTGATATATAGGCCCTTTTTGTTGTTGGCAACAGCGAAAATCGGGCGTTTTGATGCTTTGCCTTATGAACTATAACTTTTTTTCTATCAAAGATTTTGAGCTCAACTATAGCTCATTGGAAAGCTAAGAAAAAGATCTTTTTATATATGCTATCAATAAATTTCAGATTAAAAAAAAGTACTTATTTTTTCAATGTCAAATTTCACGACGAAAATGACATTTTTTACTACTTTCGAACATTAAAAAACCCATGAAGAGTTCAAAGTAACCAGCCGATTTTTTCATCATATATTCATAGTCATGGTTACTTACTGTATAAAAAAAATTGGCTTGTTATTCCACCCCCTTTATGAGATATGCCCCCCCAAAGTTGTAAATTTTTTTAAAAATCCAATTTTCAACGCTAAAAAAATGCATGTGGGGGGCAAGATAAATTTTTTTTTACATGTGGTATTTTAAGTACTTTTTACCAGCTTTCTAATAAAACAAAAGTTGCTTTGTTATTCAAAGGCGTTTGGCAGATATAAGGGACTGAACTTTCAAAAAATTGCACAAAAACAACACGATTATTTTCATTTTTTTAAATCTTTTTTTTTTTATTTAAATGTAATTATATGGGTCATTTTCAAAATTTGCTTACATTTACTGTCCGGAGGTTAAAAAGACGATTTTGAAGCATAACGTATATCTTAAATTCAATGCGAATAATTATTTTCTGCAAGAAATACCCCCAAAAAAATTCTATCACTCAACAAATTATTGAAATTTATTTATTTATTTTTATATAAGTCTTTAAAAATGAGAATCAAGGCAAAAACGCTTGTCCATTTCCAATTTTCGCAAGTTCAACTATTTTTTCCTATACTTAATGGTCAAAAAAAGTAAATGCGACATATTATTTTTATATATTGACTATTAGTATATGGTATTCATGATAAATATTGACAATAGTAATTTTATTTCAATAAGAAATGTATGAATATATTTTGTCCGGGAGTTCTTGTCAAGTCCGTTACCCTAAGATTATTTTAGCTAAAAAAGGTATTTATTGAAGTCAAAAGATGGTAACACGTATTCAGTTAACTTAACAAATTAGTGACGTAACTATTTTGTACCATTTTGTTTCCCTGAGTCGTGAAGTATTGCTGTGGTGTTTCGCACAAAATTTTTTCCAGGTGCGTATTTTTATTCTTTGTCAAGTCCGTTACCAAAGATTTTAGTATTAATTTTTACTTTTTCTAAACTTTTACCCCTAAATATTGTTCATTATACAACTCTAAGAAAATGCATATTGTAGTTCAATTTTTAAATTCGACAACCTAGCCATAATTTGACATTTTGGTTGAAATGTCAAGTCCGTTACTGGTCAAATCCGTTACCAAATGTCGAATTCGTTACCATAGAGTTTTTGATCAATATTTCAATCATCAAAAACATCGTTTTAAGCTTCAGGGCGCGCAAATAATTTCAAATGAAGTTGGTTCTAGGCTCTATGATATAGTTTAAGAGTGAAATTTCATATTGATTTTGTATGGTAATGGACCACAATTTTCCTTGCAACTTACAGTTTTACAACAGCATTTGAATACTTAATTATTCATCAAAGTGTACAAATAGTTACTTTTTTACACACCTACAATATGTGACTAAACATCTGTTAGTATTTCTAAAAGAAAATAGCAAGTTAAAAAAATTACTTAAAAATTTTGAAATGTAAGCATATGGTGAAAATGACCCATATACCTTATTCTTTGCCTTAAATGCTAAAAAAAGACTAAGAAGAGCAATGAAGAAATATATTTAAAGTTTAATAAGATAATTTAATATTTTTAACACCTGGGAATATAGAATACCACTAAACTTGTCTGATTTTTAAACATCTGATTGCTACCTACAACAGGACTGAGCATTTCTCAACTTGTCCAGGTTTGTTCATACCATGTAGTCATCCTTGTTCTGACTTGCTTTCACATGTGTATCTTAGTTGTCTTTCAAATTCTGAAAGAAGTAGGTTGTGGAGCTAGTGTTTCTGCTGTAAAATCTTGTGAAGCTGATGTGATTTCTTTTCATTTCAAGTTCATTCATATTCACAGAATGTTTTGTTAAAAGTAAAAGAAGAAATTCTTTAGAATCCTTAAATATAAATTTAAATTTGTCTTTCTACATATAAACTGTGAATAAGTTATGGATAACCCTAAATGCTCCATAGAAGTTTTGGAGAATGATAATTGTAATATTTTAAGTTACAGTAGGCAGTCTACTGTAAATAGTATTTCTGAGTACAGTGATGATGATAAAACTTTACTGCACCTGAGTACTGGGTGTAAAACTATTGAAACTGTTTGTACCTACCATGAAAAAAAATTTCTTGCCAAGTTTTGCCACCTTTATGGAACTTCTTGCTGGTAGGTACAAACAGTTTCAATAGTTTTACACCTAGTTCTCAGGTGCAGTAAAGTTTTATCATCATCATTGTACTCAGAAATACTATTTACAGTAGACTGCCTACTGCAACTTAAAATATCACAATCATCATTCTCAAAAACTCTTATGGAGCATTTAGGGTTATCCATAACTTATTCACAGTTTACATGCAGAAAGACAAATTTAAATTTATATTTAAGGATTCTAAAGAATTTCTTCTTTTACCTTTAACAAAACATTCTGTGAATGTGAATGAACTTGAAATGAAGAGAAATCACATCAGCTTCACAAGATTTTACAGCAGAACTACTAGCTCCACAACCTACTTCTTTCAGAATTTGAAAGACAACTAAGATACACATGTGAGAGCAAGTCAGAACAAGGATGACCACATGGTATGAACAAACCTGGACAAGTTGAGAAATGCTCAGTCCTGTTGTAGGTAGCAATCAGATGTTTAAAAATCAGACAAGTTTAGTGGTATTCTATATTCCCAGGTGTTAAAAATATTAAATTATCTTAAACTTTAAATATCTTTCTTCATTGCTCTTCTTAGTCTTTTTTTAGCATTTAAGGCAAAGAATAAGGTATATAATTACATTTAAATAAAAAAAAAAGATTTAAAAAAATGAAAATAATCGTGTTGTTTTTGTGCAAGTTTTTGAAAATTCAGTCCCTTATATCTGCCAAACGCCTTTGAATAACAAAGCAACTTTTATTTTATTAGAAAGCTGGTAAAAAATACTTAAAATACCACATATAAAAATTTTTTTATCTTGCCCCCCACATGCATTTTTTTAGCGTTGAAAATTGGATTTTTTAAAAAATTTACAACTTTGGGGAGGCATATCTCATAAAGGGGGTGGAATAACAAGCCAATTTTTTTTATACAGTAAGTAACCATGACTATGAATATGTGATGAAAAAGTCGGCTTGTTACTTTGAACCCTTCATGGGTTTTTAAATGTTCGAAAGTAGTAAAAAATGTCATTTTCGTCGTGAACTTTGACCTTGAAAAAATAAGTATTTTTTTTTAATCTGAAATTTATTGATAGCATATATAAAAAGATCTTTTTCTTAGCTTTCCAATGAGCTATAGTTGAGCTCAAAATCTTTGATAGAAAAAAAGTTAGAGTTCATAAGGCAAAGCATCAAAACGCCCGATTTTCGCTATTGCCAACAACAAAAAGGGCATATATATCAAAGGGTAAATTTTTTAAAAATAAAATGAACACTATTTTGAGCTCTGGGAAGTAAAAGGAATACACATGCAAATTTTCATAAAAATCAAAAATGGTGATGCAACAACTTTTTTGAAAATTTGTTGATTTAAAATGGAATGACCCTATGCTCTCCACTGTTTCGTATATTTCACACCTCCGAAATGAATTTAACTAATCTAAAAAATGTCAAAGAGCGCCGGCTACCTTGCCTAGTGGTCAGAAAATTCTGACAGCGATGAGGAAGCCCCAAGTTCGAATCCCGGCTCGGGCATGGATGTACTTTCACTCTCTCCTATCCTTGTCCTTTCTCTGTATGAATGTGTTGTGCTGTGAATGGTTGTCTGCCTTATAAACGGGTCTTATGGCATATATGTTGAGCTAATTTGGACTTCCATCTTAATGGTGCTCGTAAAAACGGTAGTCGTGCCTATTCCGCCAGGTAGATGTGTCCACTCGGAAATTTCAGAAACAAACATGCCAAAGAAAATCTCAAACATTGTAAAATAAGCTTGCAATCTTTTATTACCGGTCAATATTATGGTATTTGAAAAAAATATATGCAATTGACTTAAAATGTTTTAAAAAGGTAACTGAACGTCTTTATGCAAATGACTTTTTTGCATCTTTAAGTAGATTATATTGATTTTAAGGTATCCTAGAACACACACACACAAAAAAAAATTGTTGAGCACTTGGTTACAAAAATTGTATGAGAGAGAATCACTTTACGTCCTGAGAAGATTTTTTTTTTTTTGTTTCTGGATCCCAATTGCCTGAGGACGCATCATTATGAGGGATATAATTTCTTTTTTCTTACTTTTAGAATGCTGAGATTTTGTTATTGTCATTCCGATGTCATTTACTGTATGACAGGTCAATGAAGTTCATATCTTGAGATAGAAGTTAATTAATGAAATACAAGCACAGCCTCTTAAAATTAATACTTATTTCCGTGAATCTTATTTTTCGGGAAGCTGTCCCCCTTTTTGCAATGCTGAAACCAAACAATTCTTCCGTATGTGGAACCCTGAGTTTTCCCTGGAGGGCATTTTGAAACTTACCTAGCGTCTCAATGTCCTACAAAAGTGTCTCAATATCCTTTGACTTACGTGAAAAAGCTACGTTTTATCTTTAATGTCCCATTTTATTTTTTCACTTTCATACTCAACTCTGACACACAGTCAACAGGGTAAACTTATTTTCCAAAAAAAAAAATACAAAATTAAATCCGAAACGTCTCCAGTTATATGAGGATTGCATATGAGCCACATCCAACCCAGAAACATTAGTTATGGTTGCGATCCTTAATACAGAAATGGATGTTGATTGAAGAATCTCATAAAACTAACGACCTCGTAGAAGGACATTAAAATCTTAATGACTTTCCTGGTTTTCTGCGTGATCTAGAAACTCGTCCTAACGTTGAATGTAATAAATTTTAGTTGAACATGACGAATATCATTCTTTTGTTCATTATTTTAGATCATTGATTTTCATCAACGTACTTTTAACAATTATAAAAAAAGGAGAAAGAAACAATTAACGCTACTCTAGCAGTAATGTAAGAAACTTGGCTCACTGTTGAAAAAATAATACGCGACGAAAATTGTCAGTGAAATGAGAATAAAACTTCGTTACAAATCAACTAATCATTTATTTTAACACAAAAAATTACACTTAACCGTAAATTTCATCTTCGAGTTTTTTTATAGAAAACTTGTATTTCGCTACACGAAAAATCTCAGTATAGAGCATAAGAGTTGAGAACCCCATCTTAAATGAATTAACTTTCCATGTATAAATAACTTATATACATAAACTTTTTCTATACATATAGCTTATTGACTAAATCAACCATAAAAACAATTGAAGACTATAATAGAGTATTAATTATATAAAAAAAACTAAAGCTGATAAAATGTTTTGATTTAGAAAGCACATTCGCTCGATTTGAGGATTATTTGCTGAGATTTGAGGATTATTTGCTTTCCAACGCTTAAAATATTCTTGTAGAGACGTTAAAAATTGCTGAGACAATATTTTGTATATTGCTTGAAAATAAATAATCTTTCACAGAAGCTTCAATTACCTTTACACCACTGATTATTTTTTTACTACAGAAGTGCGGGAGCTCCATAACCTCTAGAATTTAGCGCACACTGTAAAAGATAGATGTTTTTACAGTATAATACAGCTATTTTTTTAGCAACAAACTGTAAAAATTGCTAATTTACAGTAATAAATTGTAAAATTGTTAGTTTTATAGTTTTATTACTGTGCATTTTACAGTTTTAAACTGGAACCTCTACTGCCAGTATTATACTGTTGTTTTTACAGTACAACACAGCTCATTTTGTGGTAATAAACTATAAAATTGTGGTAAACTGTAAAATTGCTGCTTTACGGTAATAAACTGTAAAATTGCTAATTTTACAATTTATTACTGTGCATTTCAGAGTTTTTAACTGAAACCTCTGCTGCCAGTATTATACTATAAAAACAACAGTTTCTTTTTGGTAGTGCAAAAATAGTCTGCATTACGTTCAAAACATAAAAAATCCCATAAAATTCAAAACCGTAGGAGCTGAGCTCCCATGAAAATTAAGCCCTACTTTATGCTGATGCTATTCCCAATAATTCTTAGTGATTCTGAACTGTTAAATGTATCTTCGTGAACTTTTAAAGTAAATACAGTAAGCTACAAAGAAATTCTTACCCTTGTTTTTATATACAATATTGGTTTCGGAACGCGTAAATATACTTAAAACGTGTAGTAACAAGTATAAGTTGCAAAATTTGATAGTCATATCTGTGTTGATGTTTTCGAAAATAAATTTATCTTCGACTATAAAACATACATAAAGGTCCACTAGCATACAGTTTCACTAGTAACTGTAATCTAGGGAGAAAGGGGGACTGGCACAGAACATTTTGTTTATGAAAATAACGTTCACACCAAAACATTTCGACTAAGTTCACTTACATATCTCTGCTTCAGAGCCCGACTAACCCAATTCAATATTTGTTCCTTTTCATTAGAACGTGAAAACGTTTGTCTGAAGCATACAAAGGATGGACAAGCGCTCTTTAACGCTGCTAAAGAATTGTGAAAGAATTTCTTTTATAGAATAACGTTCTCATGGGTTGATGTGGAAAAAAATTATACATATAATGCAGTAATGAAGTAAAAAATTACCATTTTTGGACTTACTCTAGTCTGGCTATGAGGTGCAGATATAAAAGACTAAGAATTTCGTCGGGTGTAGGATTTTTACGTGCTAACGAAAAGGACTCTAAACCAGAGTTATCGTAAAATCACCAATTCTTAGCAGGGGTTCTGTCGTAAATTTTCCAGTGCCAGAAAGCCAATGAGAAAAAATTAAATCCTGCGAGGACGACGAACTTGGATCAGTTCAAGGATTCCGGCTGAAAAATGATTCATTCACAAACCAAATAGATATAGTTGAAAAAAAAATAGAACTTAATTTTTGAAAATACTTAAATACTTCCTTACCAAGTAATACATCGACTATTAAACCAGCTAACTACGTATATAGTCAAAAAGTTTTTTCTAAATTTAGTTATTTTCAAGCTGCATTAGCAGAAAAATACAAGAGACTTCAAATGCTGCCAATAAATAGATAAATTCATTGCATTAACCACTTAAAGTACGTCTTTTTTTTTGGGGGGGGGGGGTTGTGCCCTTTTTTTGACAGAGAAAATGAATATATAGCGTACAGTGTAAGTTTATTTATTTATTTATTTATTTATTTATTTTTTTGCAATTTTAATTGTGGGAAGAGGGTGACTGAGAAAAGGAGAAGGTGAAAGTCATAAAAAATATTATATAAACAAAGTGTAAAACAATTTCATTGCATATTCATATTGAATTTCAAAATATTAAAAGCAAACAAAATCAAATTGTCATACTTACAAGCATACGAACGGCTAAAAATTTAGTTTGATTTAAAAAAAAAATGGATATAGAGGGGGGGACGCCTCCCATTAAGAGAAAGTCCATTTAAAGGACAAAAGTCTTACAGAAAAAAATATAAAAACTCATGCATACACGATAAAGAAACATTGAATTTACTGTTAATTTAAAGTTCACTCTTTGTCTTGAAAATGAACTGGTGAAAGTTCGATATTAACATGAACAGTGAAGCAACTATTATAAAATTCCTTGCTGAAATTTACATTCATTTTTTTCCATCTCAGAAGCTTATTTACGTTGCTTCGAGTTTGACAGATAGTGTACGGGCCCCTAACAAATTTTGTTTTGAAAACTTGAAATGTGTACCATAATTGTAACTTACTTGACATTGTATTACATTGTAAATTATATAACGAACAAATCCATGCAAAGAATTACTTCGTTGTAATTTTTGTACGTTACAAAACTTTCCGTTCCCATTCTTTTATGAAATTTTAACATTTAATACAAATCAAAATAATATATTCAGATTACAATTCATTAGAAATATTTATTAGTAATATAGTGTCCATTAATAATTTAATTCATAACTTGATATTCTAAAATACTTTGCATTGTTATAAAATGTTTAAAGTAGGAAATGTTGGAGGTAAAATATGATGCTGGTGCACTCTACCCATATCAACATGTCCCAGTAATTCCAAAACAGTATTTTAGACCAAGCGTCAAAAGCGGCACAAAATTTATAAATCGAACAAAAAACATTACATGCATAGAGTCAAGACAAATTTAGCTTTAAATTAATGCATTGATATTGAATATTGACTGGTAATTTAAACCTCAAATTAAAAAAGTAAAACTTGCAGAAATTAGACAACAGTTATGTTAAAATTAGAAAGTGCTACAGCGGCTAGTCTCCACGGTATTTTTAAGCATGTTAATAAAAATATGGCATACTTAAAAAAAAAGTATTTGAATCATAGAAAAAATCTCATTTGTCCCACTGCAACCCCCCCCCCTCCACATTCCACATCAACATGTCTGTTAGTTCTTTTAAATACCAGGACAGGAGTAAACTATCTAAGTCTTGCAATAATGTTTCAATGCATTATCGCGCGATATTACTCAAATTTGTGTCAGAATTAAAAATTCTATCAGCACAGATATAATTTTGCACACTTGTTGGGTGTTAACAACGTATTACTAACAGATTGTAGCGTACCTAAAGATATGGACTTCATTTAGGGGGTCCCCCTCCCTCTGGCTTTAAAAAAAATGCTCTATCCATAAGTGTTGAATATTCTTTTGTTTTCTGATAAAATTTACATTGAATATTTACAGTTAATCGATATCTAAAAACAAATACGATTATCACAATTAACCCTCTCGGCACCCTGGACCTCATATGAGGCTCCTACTTTTGAACTCAATTTTAGAAGAAGTAAACACTTAAAATGATTTTTTTTTCCGTCAGTGACTCCACCTATTCATGTAGATCACATATGAGGCTCCTAAGTGAAAAAAAAATCATTTTAAGTGTTTACTTCTTCCAAAATTGAGTTCAAAAGTAGGAGCCTCATATGAGGTCCAGGGTGCCGAGAGGGTTAAAATTCTTCATAAAAATTTTAAATAATGGAGATGATAAAGAGTACACGTACCACCTGTTGAGAACCATGGTATTCCAGTCTTTTGCTTTTATTGGACAATTCCACAAATTATCAGCCAAAAGGTAATATAAATAAACAATTAAAAAAAAAGCAAAGAATGCTCAATTTCAAAAGTTCAATTTGGACGAAAATTGAATTGTGAGATATTTTCTGACAACATATTGTCCCAAATTGTAATTCCCAGAACGGTGTTCCCGTAACCAAACACACCCAGAATTGAATCTTTTATTTCAGAAATCACCCAAGTAACAAACACTATAAGTTCGAAAAAGTATTTCTACCGTTGTTTATGAAAAAAATCTATTAGGATTTCAATATTTTAAATTGAAATACATTCATATTTATATATATTTCTTTCAGAAAATATTGTTGTAATCGCTATTAATTAGTTTAACGTGAAGAAAGAAATGCTTTCTTTAAATTAGAAATTTTGTCGTTTAGGTGGTTTCTGAAATAAACGATTCAATTAATATGCACGAATAAAATGCTAATTCGTTAATTCAACGCACCAAAACTCCTCATTCAGAGCTAACCATAAAGTAAATCTATTTTTAGGCAAAAAAGAAAAACACTTAAACCCATCTTGATTTCATACTGTGGACAGAAATCAATACGCAACTTATTTCGCAACACCACTTAGCCCGGCTGTCACTTGAAGCGTAAACAAGAGTGATTCAGTGGGTAATTCCGAGGATTACGGACTCTTCTTGATGCATTTCGAACCTAAACCCCTCGCAAATCAATACAGATCAGCCGTGTCCTCACCCTGATAAATCGGTTCCGCCTGAAACGTCAACGGATCATAAACATGCTATCCAGGCCCTGCGTAGTCGGTGGCTCTAGAAAACTTATGAGAAAATGTCATTGGGGAAATTGTCACTTAATAAATGTTGGGTAGATCAACCCGAGCATAGCTTCATTTTCGAAAATTCATTACGCTTTTATTTGACGCATGACAGCAAAGATATTTTATTATGTAACTGATTTTAAAATTTTGGGAACCTTTACGGTTCTGCATCAGTTTTTAGGGATTTAAAATGAAAAAAGTACACCAACCAGTGAAGTAACACTCAACTAGTGGACAAACAGCATTTTCTAACCTTTTTCTTCTTGGAATTACGTAGCAGTAAGTTACTATTGCAAATTCAAAGATTTTTTTTTTGAACCTCCTCCTCCCCCCCCCCCCAATTGGAGTAATTTATTTAGTGAGACGAGTTATTAACTAGTCTGTCTACCCTACTCATTGACTACAGTATAGATCCAAAACGTCAACTTTTTTTTTCTTCTTAACATTTTAAATACCCTAAAAAGACAATTTTTAAATCTCTTCGTAAGCATCATGTATCAAATAAAATTAAAATGCGAAACATATGGGACTTTGAGGAGGGAGGGTCTTGAAGGTAACAAGAAATAGAAAGTCAAGTTCTTCGTTAATAGTTTCAAACCAAATTTCAGATAATCATTTCTTTCTTCCCTCATTAAGACTTTTTCCCCCTTACAAATCTCTCAACTTAATAGCAATTATAAATTACTTTGAAGGAGAAATTGCAATAAGTTCACGAGATACATTTCATGGAAAAATACTTCTTAGTTAAAAATGTAACACTTGTAGATGAATGTATAAATTTCTTATCATTTACTTTAAAAGTGTAAATCGCTCATGCTTTGAAACATTAACCTTAATAATATAGAGCGATACACTTTCAAATTAAGTTGAGAATTCTGGCATTTTAAGTTATTTTCATGCTAATTGCTTAGACAAAGAATATCAAAAGTTATATTGACGGAGTATTTCAATGTTATAAAAATCTAGATTATTTTAAGCTAAAGGAACAACTTCAACTAATTTTTGAAAAAAAACTTCGAGCAACTTTTACGAAACTGAAACCAAACTAAGAAATTGCTTGCATCAAACTTACTTTTAAATGATTTAAGTCATAAAATGTTTCAAATTGTAATTTTTGTTAAATTTTTAAACGTAGAATAATTTTATAACGTTTTAATAACAAAAGTAAGAATTGGCAATTAATAATATATGCAAGGAAAACATTTGGTGTAATTCAACTTAAATTGCAACGAAACAATATGAAATTTTATCATTCTGACAATTATTTATTCCTAAAAAAGAAGCAAGAACAATGACATTACATAAAACTTTTTTAAAAGATTCCGAATAAGTACTTTTTAAGTTAGAAACAATTTCTGAGAAAAGTATGAAAGAAATGGAGATGTACAGTTTCTATTTTTAAAAATCACTAATGGCACTTAAAACACAAAATAATAAAATAACTTTTTACGTTATTGAAAAAAACTAACCCGCTGATGTTCAACAAAAAAAGCTTGAACTTTTTTTCTTTAGATTAACCCCTTTCTAAATTTGAAATCATTGATAAAAGTTAGAAACAACTGGAGTTACAGTTTAAAACAAATCACACTTAAAACACACAATGATAAAATTATTTAACACATTACTGAAAAGAAGTGGCCCATCAATGTTCAAAAACAAGTACGAGAATCAAAGTTCAGAATTAAAAATTTAGCCGGTTCTTTGGAAAATTAATTCCTATTTTTAAAAAGTTAGCCAAAAACTTCTCTAAACTACACGAATTTTTCAAAAGTTTATACATAAATGATAAGCACTTCTAACAACATTTAACAGACAAACAAAGCAACCAGAAAGTTATTGTTTTACAACAAAAGTGGCCCATAAATGTTCAAAAACAAATACGAGTATCAGAGTTCAGAATTAAAAGTTTAGCCGGTTCTTTGGAAATTAATTCCTTTTTTAAAAAGTTAGTCAAACTACACAAATTTTTCAAAAGTTTATACATAAATTGATAAGCACTTCTAACAGGCATTTAACAGAAAAACAAAGCAATCAGAAAATTGATATTGTTTTACAACAATCATAAATCTGAAGTTAAAAAAGCTTTACGATTCAACACAAATACGGTTTTCAGAAACTAACTTACCTCGCAACGCCAACTACACCCGCTCCCCAAGTCACTCAGGCAATGCTGTGAATACAGTGTACGATGCGAATCGTTTCAGTGACCTCACCGTGACGTCATTCGTCGCACGCCGCAGCTGGCGCGTAAACTTTTGCCGCGAAACTCGCGGGCACTTCGTGGCTCCTGACTCATACGGAGTTGACTCTTTGATTTCTTGACGTCAAAAGTCCAGGTGAGAGCGCGGTGGTTGGTGTTTTAGTTTTATTTTCGTCGTTTTTTTCGTGAAATAGAACCGCGATTTCAGCTTTTGGGATAAGGCACACACACACAGATATGCTTTCCGCTTTCTGACGAAAGTTTATGTCGCAAAATTTTCTCCGGCGCACGTCACTGTTAGACGTTGGTTGATAAGTTCCGATGCTATCGTGGGGTGTGGGGACTTGAAGCAAAGCAGCCAAATTAATGCAAGGACGTCAATTGGAATATATTAGAAGACATTCAAACGGCAGAATTCGGTTCTTCAAATAAATTGAGAGAGCTCAAAAACTAAAAAAAAAAAAAAAAAAAACAGATTCTTCGAGCGCCAGCTGACATTTTCCCTTAAATTCAGTCCCGTCATTTAGAGGTTTGGGCGGGGGTTAATTGCCCCTCTCGCTTGAAAGGAATAATGTTTTTGCCTAAAAGTGGGAGTGGTTTTTTTTTTCGATAAATTTAGCATTGAGAATACACCTTTAGCCTCCCCCCGCCCCCCGAAAAAGTTCGAAATGACGGGTTGTCAAGTTCAAGTTCATTTTATGGAGTATCAAATACAAATAATTTCTGAACCATACGTTTTTTATTTTGTTGAGACATTTGAATCTTTACAATCGCAAGAAAAAAAAGTTTTTGTTTAAAAAACTGTCTTTTTTTTTTTCAAACAATGCAAAACTTTCATATTTTGTTTCAGAGTTTATGGTTCTCAAAAGGTTAATATTTTAAAATGGGTAACCGGTCCTTTAATTTTACATTATGAATTAGGGGAAGACCGCCTATATTGGACCCCCTAAGAACAGGAGGCCCGTGTCGCTCAATGTGAAGCAAAACAAAAATACAAAATAGGGCATCGTAAGCTAAATTTAATCAGGAACCGCCCTAGGAGTTTATATTTTCTGAAAATATGAAAGTTATTTTTTAAAAAATTATTTTATAAAAAGTTGTAAAAGTCCAATTTAGGAATATATGCGCCTATATTGAACCATGCGCTTCCTAAATTGGACCGTACCAGAAAATCATAGAATAATTTAAATTTGAACCAAGCAGCTTTTTACCAGGATTTGCAATAGAACTTCTTTTGCTTCGGCCTCTCTTAGGCAGTGTTGATAAACTCACCGATGGCATTTCATGCACTTAATCATGTTTTCACTTCATCTCCATGGCAAATATTGCAATGACAATGGTTTTGTATAGTTTCTTGCTTCTTCTTGTGTGACTTTTTCTGTTCTATGCTTCTTTCATACGGCGTTAGAATTATTGCTGAGATAGCCTTCGTTTGGTTCCATTTTTTTGGGGCAGAGGTGATATGTGAGCCGGTTTTACAAAATCATAGTTAGAGTTGACAATCATGTTTTGATCCTCTGATTCTGCTAAACATGTACTAATTGAAGTCGTAGCTAGTTGTTGTACTGTACATGGTCTACAACTTACACCGAACATGTAGCCTGTTCACTTTGAGTTGTTTTATCTGGACTACTTACCTCTAACTCTGCTCCAGCCAAGTCAATGTCATTAAACACATGTCAATTAACAGGCCAAACTCCTGTTCTTTAGAATCACCTCACTGCATTTGCCATGGCTTTGATTGCGGTTTGACCATAAGAGCTATCAAACAGTTCTCCTATGCGATATTGGGTAATGGATCTCATTGGATGTTCTCGCATCCCTGTATCACATGCTCGATTAAGATATCTAGACAGAGACTGAATAAAGACCACATCTACGTGCATGGTGTGCTTAAAGAGAAAGCATTATTATATCGTTCTCGTTAGCTAAGTTTATTGATCAATGTTCTTTATGTAAGTGCTGTGCCTATTCATTAAGAGAAAGACAATCTTTTTACATTGCTTGGCCTAACGGTTTTAATGAAATGTTGTATCATATCGTTTATGATCCAACCTTTTTTGAAAGAGCATATTGCACGCCATGGGATATTTTTATGATAATATCATACATGGAACTAAATCGTTTGAAAATGAACATGGGAAGGTGGGGGGACTAGCAATTATGTTGCACTTATGCAGCAAATAGCCAGAGTGTTTCTACCACGTTCACCACTCATTACTGCTCCAACCTGGTGTTTACCTTTATACGTCAATATACAGGGTGTCCACTAGGGTGGTCACAAGTAACATGGGGAAAAAATTTTTTCAGCTAATCTTTTGCGGCACCCCCCTAAAATGTGCCAATGGGCTAGAAAATGAGATTTGCAGAGTTTTAGCTTAATCGGATAATATTAACACGTGCCGCAAAGAGGGTAAAGTTAAGAAAAACAGCGATTTTTAGACAAAAATTGTAGTTGTTACTCTGTATAACCAAAACTACTGATCCTAGAAGCTTTATTTTGGTCTCATTTTGTAGGAAATTTTATTTTTTAAAGTCTAATCTTATTTAAAGTTTCGAAAAAAAAATGATTAAATATTTTTCAGAATTTTCACAAGTCAGGCTGCAACGCAAATCCTCGAAATAGCAAGTAACATGGGGAAATTTTTTTTTCAACTAATCTTTTGAGGCACCCCCCTAAAATGTGCCAATAGACTAGAAAATGAGATTTGAAAAGTTTTAGCTTAATCGGATAATATTAACACGTGCCTCAAAGTGGGTAAAGTTACGAAAAACAGTGAATTTTTAGCCAAAAATCGTAGTTTTTCCTCTGTAAAACCAAAACTACTTATCTTAGAAACTTTATTTTGGTCTCATTTTGTAGGAAATTTCATTCTCGTTAAGTGCTATCCCATTCATTTTTGCTATCATGTCCAAAGTATTTATTTGGCATTTTTCAGGTTAAATCGTAGAGTATATCAAAAATAAGAAATTTTCATGCAAAAACCTAAAAGCATTACAATATTCAATTACATTTATTTGCTTATTGTTGGATTTACTTTGTCAATTAAAAAAGGGGTATTTTCGCGGTACTTTAGAAATAAATGAAACAACTTAACCCTTAATTCCTCTATCTTAACACAGAAATTTGTTTCATTTATTTCTAAAGTACCGCGAAAATACCCCTTTTTTAATAGACAAAGTAAAACAAATTTCTGTGTTAAGATAGAGGAATTAAGGGGTTAAGTTGTTTCATTTATTTCTAAAGTACCGCGAAAATACCCCTTTTTTAATTGACAAAGTAAATCCAACAATAAGCAAATAAATGTAATTGAATATTGTAATGCTTTTAGGTTTTTGCATGAAAATTTCTTATTTTTGATATACTCTACGATTTAACCTGAAAAATGCCAAATAAATACTTTGGACATGATAGCAAAAATGAATGGGATAGCACTTAACGAGAATGAAATTTCCTACAAAATGAGACCAAAATAAAGTTTCTAAGATGAGTAGTTTTGGTTTTACAGAGGAAAAACTACGATTTTTGGCTAAAAATTCACTGTTTTTCGTAACTTTACCCACTTTGAGGCACGTGTTAATATTATCCGATTAAGCTAAAACTTTTCAAATCTCATTTTCTAGTCTATTGGCACATTTTAGGGGGGTGCCTCAAAAGATTAGTTGAAAAAAAAATTCCCCATGTTACTTGCAATTTTGAGGATTTGCGTTGCAGCCTGACTTGTGAAAATTCTGAAAAATATTTAATCATTTTTTTCGAAACTTTAAATAAGATTAGACTTAAAGAAAATAAAATTTCCTACAAAATGAGACCAAAATAAAGCTTCTAGGATCAGTAGTTTTGGTTATACAGAGTAACAACTACAATTTTTGTCTAAAAATCGCTGTTTTTCTTAACTTTACCCTCTTTGCGGCACGTGTTAATATTATCCGATTAAGCTAAAACTCTGCAAATCTCATTTTCTAGCCCATTGGCACATTTTAGGGGGGTGCCGCAAAAGAAATTCGAAAATTGATTTTTTGTGACCACCCTAGTGTCCACTCCAATCGTGGACCAATAGCTAATTTCTAAACCGTTAGAGATAAGCATATAGTTTATTTAGGAAAAAATCTCCAAATTACGAAAGGAATTTTGGGTCTATTCAATGTTTTTCAAAAAATCAAATTTTGAAAGAGTTACGAAATTTAAATTTTTATACAACCCCCCAATCCTATCAATCATATTTAGTAAAACATTCTTGACACTGTAACGTTTAAAACTAAAAAAAAATCACTCTTCTACGACAAAAATTGACCGAGTTATGACGTTTTGAAAAATCAAGATTTTGCATTATTTCATGACGTCAACGAGAGATCGCTTAAGGGATCGTATGCGAAATCCTTCAAAATCTTGATTTTTTCAAAACGTCATAACTCGGTCAATTTTTGTCGTAGAACAGTGATTTTTTTTTTAGTTTTAAATGTTACAGTGTCAAGAATGTTTTACTCAATATGATTGATAGGACTGGGGGGCTGTATAAAAATTTAAATTTCGTAACTCTTTCAAAATTTGATTTTTTGAAAAACATTGAATAGACCCAAAATTCCTTTCGAAATTTGGAGATTTTTTCCTAAATAAACTATATGCTTATCTCTAACGGTTTAGAAATTAGCTATTGGTCCACGATTGGAGTGGACACCCTGTATTTTGGGGCTCTTAGACAGTGAAAAGACCAGCTTCATCTACAATGAATATTTTAGTAGCATATAAATTGTTTCTTTTTAAAATCTTTTAGAACATATCGAAGAATTTCATATTTTTCTCTCTGTAAACCAGCATAAATTTTATTTCAGTTAATAACTCTGTTTATGAAACGGCAGCTTAATGGATGAAGAGAAAAAACACCATACATTTTAAGAAGTTGCAGCTTCTAGAAAATGTGCTTGATGAAAAAGTTTAAATGAATATCATGAATAGGTGTTAAAGTATGTTTAAAATATTTTTAACTACGCTATTAAATCAGATGAGTCACTTATTTTACGTTACGATTAATAAAAAGTCTTGTTTAAAATCATATTCTTAAATTGGACCACCGGTCCAATATAGGAAATTTTTTTCGGTCCAATAAAGGAAAACACGCCATTTTTTATTCTTCAGCTTATTGCTCTGTCAAAAATAATCACAATCGCGTATGTTAATACATAGATGTAATCCTTATTAAACACAGATCATCATGGTACAACAGCAGTTTACCTCAGTTTACAAGCGTTAGTACTATCTTACTAGATACAAGTCCGAGAAATAAGATCATACTCGTTTTCAACATAAATCATGCCGTAACTCACGCTACGCAGTTCGAAGACTGGTAAAACTTCATACACATTGATTTTATTCCTAAAACTTTATATTTCTACCGTTAAAGTGTAGCATAGATCTCTGTACTAGATTTTAAGCCCGAGGTCCAATTTAAGCAGTGGTCCAATATAGGCGGTCTTCCCCTAAAACATCAATTATAGAATACCAATGACAATAATTTACTTTTCAGCAAATTCTATAAAGACATAGAGTTGAAAAAAAAAAAAAAACTCTTAAATTGCCGTATGAAGCCAGCAAGCTTTCAATAACTAAAGAGGCATTAGAGCTTTCAATCTTTTCTTTTAAATTAAAACAAGGAGATAGTAATGATACAATAATTTACTTGAGTTGTAATTCTTCAAAGTGGTACTGAAAACAGAAAATAACCCACTTAAATTTCACATGTTAGTACAATGGGTTCTTTATTATGATAACAGTCCCAATTTTACCTAATTAAATAAAACAATAATGAGAGAATACTGATAACAATAAGTGGGTCATTCCATGTGATGGAACGGGACATTTAAAGTAGTTTTGTTGGTAGGTTTTGTTCCACAAATACAAATAAAACACTGGAAATTTCACTGTTGGTAGCAACATGTGTCACAAGAATTACATAAAAAATTAAAAGTTAATAATTTTAGAGAAAATAAGTGATTTTAATGCAACGGAAATGCCTGTGACGGAACTGGACTCATATGAGTTCCATTTTGTCACAAACATTTTATTGCTTACCCTTGAATTATTTTCTTTAAAACTATGTCAAAAATGACTATTTTGAGAAAAACGTGCACTAGAAATATTATTAAAAAAAAAAAAAAAACACTATTTTGCCCTGCCGGCGAAAGATCAAAAATTTAAATAAAACAAAATGACAATTTTTAAAGGTAATGAATAAAATTTGATGCTTAATATCACACGTACATTTGTGATTTCTTAAGCAACAAAATTTTGTTTAAAATATTTTTAAACTCATATTTTCAATTAATTATACGACCTACCACGTGCGGAACAAAATGTATGGGACTATTCAGTCCTTATCTTTCCACTCTGACGTACAGGAAATTCGAAAAGGAAAATGAAACTACAGAGTGAATGAAACGGTTTTCAGCGTATCTCAAACATAGAGCTAAATAAAGCATGAATTACTTTACGTATATATTTAGAAATTTCAAAATTACACTTTCTTAATTTTTATTTTTAAACCATCGAACCAAACGAATCGTGTTATGATAAAAAATGTTCAATCAGGTAGCAATCGAAAGATCATCTAATAATATATTTTAACGCAAAATCTATTTGATCTCGTCCACCCATCATCAAGATGGGTGGACGAGGGGTTCATGATAGTTTTCTCCGAACTTCTCGCCAAACACGGTTGTCTCCTCATAAAAGTTTTAGTTTTAATGGTGCAGTTATTTAACACGACAACTGCTAAATCAATCATCGGAGGCTGGCACCGAGGTTCCCGTTCATACCGCGGGTTTCTTCGGTAACATGCAGTAAAGAATTTGATATGAAACTAAAAAAAATAGCTGGTAAAGTGGGGCAAAGTGAAATAGTTAAGATAATTTACCTTCTTCAAAATGAACAATTAGGAAATTTGACTTGAAAACTGCAGTACTTTAAGAAAGAACAATGCATTTTATAGTATATCTTGCGTTGAAACATGATCTTTAGATTCTTGGCAGTAAATTTGTATATTTAAAAAAAGGGAAATTTTTCAGTCTTTCTTTTCTTTTTCTTCATTGTGCAAAGTAATAACTAAAATATTGTTCGAATTAAATATGTTCTCTTTCAATATAAAAAATATTTTGATCAAATGAATGAGTAAATAAAAGAGTGAATGAACAAATTAATAGGTAATGAAACAATAAACGAGTGAATAAAGTAATTGAATGGCTATATGAGAATTAATATTAAATGAGGGAATAATATAGGGAATGAATAAGAAAACAAGAGAATGAATGAATAACTAAGTGAATTATTAAATAAAGGGATGTAAATAAATGCATTAGTAAATTAGTATGTGAGTTAGTAATTAATTAAAGTGAATCATTCCACTTTGCTCCCGCATTCTCTTGACTAATTGCAAAAAACAGTGGTGCCCAAACTACAGCCCGCGGGTACATCTGGCCAGCGAATCTGAGTCATGTGGTCCGTTGTTTTGCTCAATGTTACAAATCAAAAAGCACGATGAAAAACACGCCTTTAATAAAATAAGTGTCTAGTAATGATCACAATATTTGTGGGTTTGTAATTTTCTTCTCTGTTCTACAGTATAATACTGGCAGCCGAGGTTTCAATTTAAAACTGTAAAATGCACGGTAATAAACTGTAAAACTGGCAATTTTACAGTTTCTTACTGTATAGTTAGAAATTTTATAGTTTACTGCCGTAAAACTTAGCTATATTATACTGTAAATACAACAGTATAATACTGGCAGCAGAGGTTCCAGTATAAAATTGTAAAATACACGGTAATAAACTGTAAAATTAGCAATTTTGCAGTTTAGTACTGTAAAAGTAGAAATTTTACAGTTTCTTACTGTAAAATTAGTAAATTTTACAGTTTATTACAGTAAAATTAGTAATTATTTACAGTTTATTACTATAAAATTATCTGTATTATACTGTAAAAACAACATTCACTTTTACAGTGTAATTTGTAATTTTTTTTTTTTTGATATTTCCATTCCAAGAATAGATCCTCTTTGTAGACAAAAAAGTCCTTTGATGCCTTTTTTACACGTCATACAGCAAATAGTTGCTTTTGAGCACGGGTTATCCCGAGACACGGGATGCCGAGTGTTTGACCAGGATAACCGCAAGTTCAATTTTTCTACATTGAAATCGCTCAAGTCTAGACGGCGCTTAAATAGATGAAGAATTAGAAATAATTTCGCTTTCATATGTCATCGGCATGACAAACTACTTAACGAAATATAATTTTCAGACGTTATGTCACTATTGTTGTGCAAAACTTTACTTTATAAAATCTCAATCACTCCAGCTATTGGACTTGAATGCAGATCAAAACGTTGTGTATACTAATTTCAGTTTTCATACTGTATTTCTCCAAAAACACCTGTTATGCTAGAAACATGTTGAACACGTCTACACGCTTATTTTTCGCATTGAAAATAGGAAATAACAATTTAGACAAGCGTATTTCCACGCTTTGTATTTTAAACAAAGAAATATCATTCCTGAATTCATTGGAATTTCAAAAGTATTACATTTGAATTGTTTTGTTATATTTTAAATACAAAATATCATTCATTCAAAGCGTTAAAATAAAAATATATATCTATTCTTTTTCTACTACCTTTCATTTCATCCTCAGTATTTTTTTACGCATAATGTCCGAGACTAGCCGGTAAAGTATGAAACAATTCATATTTAGCACATTTCCTAGGCATTCTGTAGAATGCCAAATGAGAAACTGGCAGAGTATGAAATAAATCTTCGATTCTCAAATTATCTTTAGTTTAGCATTGTATCTTTCTTAAGTAAAATTTCATTCAAGCCCTATGTTGCAACAATTTAATTTTTATTTCTTTCTCATGAAAAATTTGCCCCCCTTTATAAGAGAGGCATACATTTTGCTTTGCTTAAGTTTTATTTTTCGTTATGTATTTTGAATTGTTTATATTAAGGAAGCTCTAATTTTCTCAGAATAACATTTGTAGGAATACAAGTTATTTATATTTAATAGCCTTATCAGGACCTTTTATCATACTTTGCCTTAATAGCATTTATCATTTCATAAAAGGCTTAGATATTACAAAAAATACCTTGGGAAAGTAAGTAATTCTAATAAAAGCGTCCGATTTTATATACAGTGATTAGGCAATCTCTAAAACGCCGTCGTTTAATATTTTGTCGGAAATACTTACAACTCTCGTATATTTTATTTACTCCTCCAATATGAATTTTACCACTCTAAAAATATCCAGGATTATTTTTACGACTTGAAACAAAGTCCTAGCTGTATCTCGAATTTATTCGCTATTTTTTAAATACCATCAAAAGTACCGTACATGGACCCCTCTCTCCCCCCGCAAGATTTGTAAGTGCTCCCTCATCCCCCCATTAAACTGTAAAAAATATTTTCATTGTATAACTCATTACTATTTTCCTGGATCGTGCGCCTCCTCCTCCTACTCCCATGCCGCTGGGATTGCGAGGATGCCACTGGCAATTAATGTGGGATAAGATGACTTGCGAGTTTTTTTCATCAACTTTTTACTTGTAGGTGAAAATAGTTTCTCCTAAGTCTACGACATACGCTGGCCTCTTACGCCCAAAAGCGCGGGTTCGAACCCGGCTCCAGTCGGTGGATTTTCATGATGCAGAAAATCGACAGCGCTCATGTCGTATGATTATGCGGCATGTACTTGTTTGGCTTATAGTATCTCCTGGCAAAATTAAATTCCTAGTGCAGTTTCGCATCGAATAGAGCCCAGGTGCCTCCATCTAGTGGGGAAACTGGGCGTCAAAATATCGTGGTAATGGCATTCCGCCGATTCTGGTGCTACGTGAAAGAATGGATGCTTAATTGGGGGATCGCACTAGGTCTGCAAAAGGTTGTGCCTCTACTGCAGCCCCATTTGAAAGAAAAAAAAAAAGTCTACGACATTTTCTTTTCAAACAAAGCTCGAATTTACTATCTAGCTTTCATTTTTTTTTTTTGGCATGAAAAAAAATCCCTTAAATTACTATAATTTTTACTCCCGGCATCAGTTATTTCTACTTTCTTTAAATGTGTTGTATTCTTTTTAAGTTATATAGGATAAAGATAATTTAAATCAAAAGAGAAATAAGAACAGGCAATGCACAGAATTTTACATCATAGAGTGGGCAGTGAATATGCTAAGTGTGTGGTCGAAAAGTGAAAGAGCGACTTGGTTGTTTATTCCATTCCAACTGGTATTACTTTTCAATTTATGGTTTGAATAAAATCACTCAACATATAAACGCTGTCTAATGAATTAGGGAGACAGATTTAGGTTGTACAATAATTTATTCAATTACGTGATACGCTTGGAACAACTGTTTGTTAACTTACTGATAAATGAAATGTTCAGATAAGAATTCGAAGCAGAAACGAAAGTTTTTAGGGATGGCTGGCATGTTCAAGTAATACAAGGCTAACTGCCTACATTCCAGAAATACTAAGCATTAGACTTAATCCGATAAAATCTTTTAACTATAGTATCTCACCTAAAAGGGTTAGAGAAGTTCTTGCTACATTCTACGCCTCATACAAAATGTAGGTGTGATTTGTCTGAGCAGACTGTTTTGAATAAGTTGTTGCAATAGCATTGCACTGAAAATAGGATTCGTAATAATTCTGAGACGTGTAAGAAATTTTTATTGGAAAAATTTTTACTTTAATAAAATGTTCTGTGTGAAGTCTACAGAAGACTTAAATTTAATCTCTTATGCATTAGCCCACAGTTGCCACCAAACACACACAAACTCTTGTCATTTCACTCACCAATAGGTGAATTCCGGCAAATAACGACAGTTAAATTCAAATTATGAGCAACTTTTATCTTAAGAAAGGCTTCTTGACAGCTAAAACAGAGATAGAAAAACTAGATTAGGGTCTATAAAAAAAAAGCTTTTTTCTTCGTCCATCCAAGGTGAGGTTTTTGATGATTTTTGGGATAATTTGCATTGTGCCCACCCTTTGCCTCCACCCCCTCCAGGAAAACTTCAGATGAACAGCCTACACAACTACGTATGTATTTTGTCGTACTCAAATGCTCTATCCAAATTTCTAGAGCACTTATCCTGCTACGTACGGCATTACTCTCAGTCAATAGTATAATTATTAGTCAACCAACAAAGTTCATGCGGTTTTTATTTATTGTTTACTTCTTTGGATTATATTGAGTAAACAGAATGAAATGGTGGGGGTATCTTTGTATACAAATTAAAGCTTATTTAATGCAGTATTATTTAGAGTATTTGATTAGTTTGATTACTTTGAATTTAAGTGAAAAATCTGTAGTTGAGTATGGCCGTGTCAATCGCAATAATTCGTGCTTGTTTACTTTATGAGTTCAAACTTGGTACCAAAGCTGCAGAAGCTTGTCGTAAGATATGCACTGCTTTTGGGGAAGGTACTGTAGCTGAACGGACGGGTCAGAAGTGGTTCAAGAAATTTGCCTCGGGGTATGAAAATCTGGAAGATGAACCTCGCTCCGGGAGACCATCAACGGTCAACAACGACGAGATCAAGCTGGCAATCGAGCAGGATTCAAGTCAGACATGTCAAGCACTTGCCTTAAGATTCAATGTGAGTGATGAAACTATTCGTAAACATTTGCACCAGCTTGGGAAACGACGGAATCTAAGCAAATGGGTACCACATGAATTGAGTGAAACGAACACACACAGCAAGAATCACTCAAGAAACTCTGGCACGATTACAGTGGGAAGTTCTACCTCACCCTCCGTACTCACCAGACCTAGCCCCAAGTGACTACCACCTGTTTTTGGCAATGGACAACCATATGCGCAATCGGCGGTTTCAAAATAGAGAGGATTTGGAAAACGAGGTGAAAAACTTTTTTAACTCTCAAAACCCAACTTTTTATAAAAACGGGATATATGGTCTTCTGTCTAGGTGGGAAAAGGTAATACTTGCTGATGGTGATTATTTTTCTGAATAAATTTAATTTAAACCCATTTTTTTGTGTTTTATTTATTAACATTCAAAACCGCACGAACTTTGTTGGTTGCCTGGTAAATAAACGACAAAAAAAAAAATCCTAAGATTTTTATGCAAATTATTGTATTGTTATCTCTTCCTAACGTTTTGGAATTATACTTCGTTAAAAAAAATGATTTTTTTGAAAATAAATTTGACTAGCTATTCATACAATATACCGCCAACTCGGTTATTCCATCCAAGGACTGCCGTTTCGGGCTTATTGGCACTCCTCAGCCTGGAATAGGATTAACCGAGTTAGAGACAGAAATCCTCTTACACTGCAAAAAATGAACTGTTGTTTTTACAGTATAATACTGGCAGCCGAGGTTCCAATTGAAAACTGTAAAATGCACAGCAATAAATTGTAAAGCTAGCAATTTTACAGTTTCTCACTGTAAAGTTAGAAATTTTACAGCTTATTGCCGTAATATTTAGCAATATTATACTGTAAAAACAATAGAATATTACTGGCAGCCGACGTTCTAGTTTAAAACTGTAAACTGCACGGTGATAAACTGTAAAATTAGCAACTTTGCAGTGTAGTGCTGTAAAATTCGTTATTTTACAGTTTCTTACTGTAAAATTAGAAATTTTTACAGTTTATTACTATAAAATTAGCTGTCTCATACTGTAAAAACAACATTGATTTTTTACAGTGTATAGAAGCAAGTTTACCCTTAAGTGAACGTCATTACCCTACTTTCCCCTAATAGCTGAGAGGGAAAATGCCGACTGTAAGAAGAAGGGAAACAAAACGAACACACTTCCAACTTTTTCAAGCTAATTTTTAAAAAATCACTTATTTGCTGTACCTTATCGTTATCAACTCGTTAACTCAGGACCGTATTTAAGGGGTGGGTTTTTAGGGTTCAAACCCCCTCCGAAAATTTTCAAAACTATTACAAAAATGCTTTTCATAGTTCCTGACTGAAAAAATTATTATTGCTATTTTATTTTAATTTCTTATTTAGTTTGAAACTGCATTTGAAAAATTCAATTATGATTATTGAATAATTGTACAAATTAAGTGATTTTGCTGCAGTATTTATTTTTATTGTAGTTATTGCAAACATAACTTCTTAATAATGCACCTTTCTCTTCAAATTTTTTATACCGCTAAAAAAAAAAAAAAGTTCTTCAAATTTGTAAGTACCAAACTCTATATTTAGCACATCTTATAAGTGTCGTAAGATAGAAATTTCATAAGTAATCCTTCAAATGCGCGTATATGAGTGAACTCAACTATCCAGACTTTTTTGTCTTCATTGAAAAAATGAGTAATTTTTTTTAAAAACATTTTTCATGTTAATACTCCTTAACCCATTAATGCCTAGCGCCCCTTTTTAGGGACGGTCCAAAAAAGGGTCTGAATTTCCCCAAAATGAACATTTCAACCAAATAATAGTGTTTAGTTAGTACCTTGGTATTGTTTCAATTCGTTATTAACAGATTGCAGCACATAAACATTGTAAAGTGTTCTGTAGCAGTTTTAATATGCTCTTTATCAAAAATGACATCGTACACAATCTCAAGAAAAAAAGCTAAGTTTTCAAAGTGATTCCTAGCTTCCCAGTTTATGTTAATTGCTGATTTTATTTCTTCTTATAAAATGTCTTTTTAAACACTACATCGTAGGCAGAAATTTTTTTTAGTAAAACAAGTATGTACCCTCTGGGGTCTATCGTAACTTTTAAGGGACGATTTTCCTTTCCTTAATAAAACAATTATTTTTTACATAATATTTTTTAAATTATTTTTCCCGTCCATTAAACACTGTTTGTAACCAGTATACAAAATATCTTTGGAAAAAAAAATGTCAGGCATTAATGGGTTAAACATCTATTGTAACAAAAATCAAGAGAATATAGAACATGAAATCAAATGTTATTAATTTTATAGATAAGATTTCAAGAGAAAAACCCTCCCCAAAACTAAGGTCTCGTTACAGCCCTGGCTTCAACTGCTCACTCGTGTTCTTCTAAAAACACAAACCCCTAGCGTAGCTCGGAGGAAATGTTTACATTTCAGTTAAAACGTCCGCTTAGACTTCGTCAACAACTTTCATTCACGCAGCTATAGTTTATTTTTCACCACCAAAACTGTTTAAACAATCTTTTTTAAATATTTCACACTTCCGAACGATTTCAGCCGACCTGCAATTCTATTCTTCATTGTGTCGAAGGCATAAAGCTGTCTAGAGTAACGATCTGCGTATGCGTGATCTGAAATAGAACAGACAAGCCGAGGTTTTTTTTTTTTTTTTTTGCTGAAAATCGTGAGTCCGTGGAACAACAATTCAGTACAGGAATGAGCTATAGAAATTTGTTTCAATGCTTCCGTGAAAGAAAGGAGTAAAGCGTCAACGAACTCTGAAACTAAATTCTAAACAAACAAAAAGATCGATGAGTTTCACTTTCACGTTTTATGCTAACGATCTGCGCACAATATATCAGTAGATAAAGATGGTATACCTCAAAAATTCGGAAAAACGCTGTAATTATTGATTTAATATCATAATGTAATGTGCTTCCATTTTTACTGGCACTAAGTAATTGTATGGGAACTGGTCCTGCCGGTCATTTCAAGTTTTTCCAGGGCGTCAAAGGGTGCAAACATAATGCAATTTCATCGGAAAACAGCAAAATCCACGCCCACTTACATGTAAATACATTGATTTCTCAATGCTCCCCCCCCCCCCTAAATGACAGGCCAGTAGCTCACTGTATAAGTTTTCAAACTTGAACAAATTATTAGTTTAGAATTCAAAGCAAAGAGCTCCCTCCAAAGCAATTCAGCTCCTGGGGCTGCGCTTTGTCAATTTGATCACTTGTCAATGTGATGTCATTTTGACCCATAAGACTTAGAAAACGTATACTACTCATATTTGAAGCTTTCAACTAAGCTGACATGGTGTCTCGTCGGTTCGATGACATTATAAATCTTTTACTCATATTGCAGTATATTTGAGAACAAATCAAGTAACAGTTGTTTTGAGTAAAAACCGTGATTTTCTTCATTGCTTTATTATTATTATTATTTATTTGCCACTATTGTCACAGATGAACAATGCGTTACATGATTCTGCTCTTTCTATAATTGCTTCAAATTATCAAACCAGTCAGTTTGTTTTTAGAAATTTTAAAATATGGGTTATTCCACATTTACTCTCAGATTTGATGTCCGCAAAATGATGATTTAAAAAAAAAAAAAAGTAATTAGTGTGCTTTGACTCAATGACTTTTCCAAGCTTTAATACAGCTAATTTGCTCATAACAAAATATGTTTGACCTTAGTAAGAAAAATAATGTTAGGAAAAAATATTATAAAAAGATAAAACTGCATTTTTTCTGTCCGGAATGAAATTTCTTGGATATTAGCTGTTTGTGTGGCTATCAAACAGTTTTATTGCTATATATAAAATTGTTTTGAGATAGTAAAAAATTCTGTTCTGTGAACGATATGCCTGGAATTTATTTATCTTTTCTTTTACATATTAAAAGCAAAAAAAAAGGAGTTTGTCCGGGATTTTTGTAACTTTTGTTACCAGGTATAATGGTATTATTTACTCATCACTACCTTTCTAAAATACAGTTAGTAAACTGTAAGTCATTAAAAAGAAACTTGTCCTCGACTTTCTAAAGCAAATAGAGTTTTGAGACTCATTTTCTACTTCAAGCTGATGATTCGACTCTAAAGATTATTTTAAATGAATCGATTTTGAAAAGGACTGCGTTTCGGCGCATAGAAGAAGGTCCAGATAATAATCGCGTCACGTTTTATTGTCAGTCAAAAACGTAGCCTGAAGTAGGACGTCATTTGCTCAACGAAAATCTCATTCACTATGGCAACGATATCAGCGAGGAGGCTTAGTATCGAAACCAAAATAACGTTTTTCTTGGAACTGCTATTTCCTTACTGAGCACAGATTAACGCTGCTAGCACTCTGAAATAGACTCGAATGACGTATGCTATCTCTTATAGAGCACTTAATCTTATATTAAGAACTAAAGATAGGGTATTTAGGAGTGGAACATAAATAAATAATTAGGAAAAACTGAAAATGATAATAAAAAGTCGGTTTAAATAAATATTTATCAAAAAGGAAATTGTTTGGAGCTCTTTCTTTCAGGGTAAAAAATAAATCGCAGTTTCCTTTTTAAGACTAAAAAATTTTAAGATGAATTGACAAAAGCATCCCAAAAGTTATTTTAATGTACAAGACAATAATATGCGTTTTGAATTCACTTCCTTTTGATTCCATCAATTAATTTTTAGCTTGCGTCATATTTGTCTGCGGGAAAGTGCATTTCTATTTCTAATCATAACTTTTCTAAAAACACAAAACTAAAAACGTTTGCTGAATCTCTATTTTTTTTTTCTATTTTTCAGAGTCAAAAAATAATTTTCCATTTTATTGATATTGTATGTGAAGAAATTTAAATTTCTCCTGTAGACGCTGTTAAAATGTTTGCATTATTCAATAAATACTTTTTGAAATAATCAAAGCCAATACTCCTTTTATGAACATATTTCACTTTGCTATACACACATTGCCGCATCTCCGTCTTAGTTAAGGTTCTGTGTATGCCTTAAATTGAAGGCCGTTAAGTTTTTTATTTTTTTTTATTTAGAATTGAACGAAAGTTGTTCAAATCAAAGAACGATACCGAGATTTTTTGAACAAATAACTTTCTGCGAATCCGACTATTTCAACAAAAATTAATGAGGAAGAGGGGGGGGGGGTAGACAGATCATTCGTATGGAATGGGGTCAATAAAACCCCAAAAAATGTTATACTGTATGCCTTAAACATTTTTGCGAACCCTTTAGTTCAATGAAGTATAGTTTACCTGACCCCTACTCCAGGCTCGGATACCCGAGTGGTATTTGAAACAACACAGCACAACAACATAGTTTACCTGAGGCCGACTTTTTTGATTGCACAAAAACAGAGCTGCTGTGTTATTTACAAGTGTAAAACTGGTATGCGTGTATTGATACACTGATTGTTAGTTTATCGATATTAATATATGCAGTAAAAATAACAAAAATATATGGATCTTATGTGCAACAATGTACGTGGTGCCAATGCTATAAAGTTTGGGGGAAAACACCCATGGGTTTTATAAAAGTAACAACAAAGACCTTGGCATTGATTTATTAAATCATAACTATCACGATGTGTTAAATTATTAGTGAATTTTAATAATTTTCATAAATTATTCATTATCATTAAAAAAACTGATTCTAAAAGTCACGTGTGTTCACATTGTGACTCTCTACTAACTTAGCAAATAATTTTTAAACGGTAACAAACACAAAAATATGGTCCTGGGCACAAAGTAGCTATGTGTGTCTAGGTACAACTACTAGTGGATGTCATAAAAATATCTTCTATTGGAAAATTAACAAAAACCTGACCCAATGTAGACCAAAAAGTGACTTGGTTTGGGAAAATGATGGGTTATTGGGAATACGCGCAACAGGTTTTCCACGCGTGTTTTTTCCTGACGTCCTGCAGCTGATTTTTTCGTGTGACTTAATATTCATACTGTGGTTCATAGATCGCCTGTGAACCGCCAAATCGACCAAATGATTAGTCGATATCCCAAAAACTGAGAAAATTTAAAAGAAAGCATCATCCAAAATATTTTAAACTTTTTTTTAAATACAAAATAGCAAGCCTTTTAAGTGTTAAAAAAATTAAAACGAAGTGCATATCTCTTCTTTCTTCATTTTCCATTACATCGTAGAAAGTTAGTCTTTTTATGTAATTGATTCCTGTATGACTTCCATTGTTATCGTATATTTTACTCCTTTAAAATACGTCAAGAAGCATTTCCACACCTTGAAAAAACCCTACCTATCTCTGCCAGCAGCCATTAAATAACACTTGACTGTCAAATAACTGCATTATCGCGACACTTAAAGAGGGATTCAAGGCCCAAAGGCTGTATTTTGGTTTTATTTTCAAGCGCTAGTTTTCAGTCGTTTAAAAATGTAAGCAAATCCAAAAAATGAAAATAAAAATGTTGAAAACTTCATAGAGAAATAATTTACTTATTTGTGCACGTACATTCTAGCTTCCAGCGAAACATCTGTTTGTGAGGTTTAAACGGCATTATTGCACAAAAGTGTGATTAAAATTATATTTAAGCATCTTTTATGATAATAATCAGTAAGAAGTTTCTAATGGGAGAGTTATTGTTCTTGACATTTTGGTTTCTTTGTCGGGAGGAAATTTGACATCTTATGAAATTACGAACAAATCTAATAAAATATAAGCGAAAAAGTTAAAAACTTCGTAGTTTATTTAAATTCAGAGCCTTTCAAACACATATCTTAAAAAAGCCTCTATTTGTAACGTATAAATGGCATAATAGCATATAATTGTGTGATAGAATTATATTTAAACCCAAATTATGATAATATTTACAACTTCGACAAGAAGCTAAAGAAAAAAAGGGGGGTTACTATCTTTGAAATTTTGATTTTTTGGTGAGCACAAATTTTAAATCTATTAAAAAGATAAATAAAAATAACAAGATATAAACAAAAAAAATTAAATCTTCACACAGAAGTAATTCACTAATTTGTTTTCGCAGAATCAAAGTCTTTCACTAACAACTTCAAGAAAAGAAAAACTACTTTTAAGGGATAAACGGCATTATTCTATACATTTTTAATAAACTTATATTTAAACAAATTATAACATCCGCAAGTTCAGTAAGAAGTTCCAGGAAATTTTTGAGAGTTATTATCCGTGACATTTCTATTTCCTTGTCAAACACAACTTTTAAATCTTCAAATCAAGATGTGAGTCAAAATGTTGAAAACTTTGTAGTTTACGTTGATCCAAAGTATTTTACTTAAAACTCCCAGCAAAACCCCTATTTGTTACTTTTTTTTTTACTTTTTTTTTAAAATTATTATTTCTAATGGCTGGCAACAAGAAGAAAACATAAAAAACAAAATAGGAAATATAAGCACAATACAAAGAACAAGGAATACAGTCACAAGTTCTACAAGGAGCTACAGAAAAAAATGTGAGAGTTATTGTCTTTGACATTATTCGTAAACAAAACAAAATTTTTTAATGTTCTGCAAGAAGATCGAGAAAAAAATAAGACAGTTACTGTCCGTCCGTGAATACCACGCCTAGCACTCGGGAACCATTCCACTTGAAAAAGGGGTGATGGGTTGTGAGTGGGAACATTCCGATGGTTTCAATTTGAAACTGGCATTTTTTGCTTTCCTTTTGACACCCTCAATTAAACGATGTATTTAAAATTAGTATCGTTCTATGTTGTTTGATACAACTCAAAATGCTTCTCATTATTCTTCCCCTTATTGTTATCTTACCTATCACCCCTATCTTTATAAGACCAGAGAAGACCTGAGGCATGCGAAAATACGCGGAAGATTTTACCTAAGAAAATCAGACAATATTGACCATGACATTTTAGTGGCCTTGTCCTTTTACATCCTTTGAAACTGTAAACAAATCCAACAGAATGTAAACAAAAATGCTAAAAGCTTCATACGGAAGCAATTTTCTCATTCGTTTACGAAAACTCAAAGTCTTTCACTAACAGCTTCCATCAAAACCTCTATTTGTAAGATATAAATGGGACAATTGCATACAATTGCGATAAAATTATATTTAAACCCAAATTATGATAATATTCGCAAGTTTTGCAAGAAGCTCCGAGAAAAATGTGAGAGTTATTGTCCTTGACATTATCTGGCGTCTGTCCAGCAAACGAAAAGAGGAGTATTGTCGATATTACTCATTAGTCGAACACACTGTCGCAAATGCACGTTCTTTAACGTACGTGACAGATAAAAATGCGCCGCCCCACCTATTATATGCCTCCTACTAAAAATATTCCTTTCAAAACAGATTGTTCCCGACTGCTGAGAGCGACCAGAACATTCTGTCGATAAGAAAAAAAAAACACCTCCAAGGCGATTATGCGTTTGTGGAAGCGTCCAAGGCGCTTCGCAAACGGTTTGAGTGACTATTGCCAGATTTCTCTTTTGACGGGGAGCGAGCGAGAGAGAGTTGTTCTCGATTATGTTCCTCTTTTCAATTATATTAGATTCGATTACCGATGCTGTGAAAAGAGACCTTGAACTTGTGATATTTTCTTTTGTATTTCGAGAAATGGAATCCAATAGTTTTCCAGGGATACTTTGAACAGGGGCAGCTTGACGTTTTTCCTATTAATTTCTTTAAATCACGTCGAAACTGGAAATTATGAATGCATTCAAAAAATATAAATTACTAGCTGAAAACCCAGCGTTGCCCGGTATTGCATTATGTTTAACATAGTCCATGCTAAAATGAAATAGGTGAACCGAAAATTGATAACTCATTGTTAATCGTGATTTTTGTTGGAACATACTCATATTTAAATGTTTTAAGTTTTATCAATTTGTATGCTTAAAAGCTTATCTCTATCACTCTATATAATCAAAATTGAAAGAAAATGGCCATTTTGAGACAAAAAATTTTAATTTTCAACTTTTTGGATTTTTTAAAAATTTTAAAACCTTGCTGATGTGAATTCTAGTGCATCAAGGAACCTCTGTGCCAAGTTTCATGAAAATCCGACGAAAACTGTGGATTCGTATCAGGAACAAACATACATACAAATATACAATACATCTATTTTTATATATCTAGATGTACGTAGGGTAAGTGAATAGTTATGAGTACTACCCAATTAGTAATCAACAGGTTTGTATCGGTATGGTCAATATTAAATTTCTAATTGATATTCCAGGAACATCATCAGTGGATTCTCAAAATAGCATCTTTCAAAAATAAACACCACTAAAGACTAATCCCCAAACACCACATTTTTTACACACATAAGCTTTTATCTGCAGCGTGATTTATAATGTTAACCGCTTAGTCGTCGTGCCCGTTCCTCATACGGGCAGAACATTCGGTCAAATTTTGTCGTGCCCGTGTCTCATACGGGCTGCGTTTCTGATATTTTTAAAGCTTCAAAACTTTTACTTTTTGTCGTGCCCGTATTAGCTTTTATTTATTTGGAGTTTCGAAAGGATTTGGTCGATGAAATAGTGGAGAAATATCAAGCTTCCGTTCCTGTTTCAAGAGGAGGTCGTCCATCGAATGAAGCGTCACTAAGTCGATAGATTGAACGCCATTTTCTGGAAGTAATACCCCCTACAGACAAGAAAGCAAATCCTGCGAGAGAATGTAAAGTGTGTAGCAGTAAGACGAATGCAAATGGGAAAAAAATTCGAAATGAGACAAGATATTGCTGCAAAGACTGCAATGTAGGACTATGCATTGCATACCATGTTTCAAAATTTACTACACACTGAAATATTATTAACATTTCAACTAATATACCCCTATTATCATTCTCCAATTTTGAAATATTGTTTGTCACCAACGATGCGCATTACTTGAAGAAAATAAAAATTTTCTCCGCTCAAAATTTACTTTTTCTTTCTCAATGCCTGCATTGAAGTTTTTCACCCTGTCTTGGATGCGCGAGGAAAGCAAACTTTAAGGTAAAATTGGGTAAGTTAATTAAAATTTTCCTACTTTTAAAAAACCACTAAATTCAAAGAAAAATGCAGTGTTTTTTAATTTTAATATGTTTAAAATATTACGAACATAAAAAAAAAACAAAAATAAAAAAACTGATGAATTTTGATCAGTTTTTGGAAAAAAAGTGATCAAAAAGTTACGAGTAAGCGGTTAATACTTCTCCGAGTCCCTAACAGTGAATTTTCTATCCAGTTAAATTTCGAAGGATTTCTTTCATATAGACCTGAGATTGCTGTTTTTATTTATTCTTTTAATTAGATCGCAGTTTTCCTGCTAGGTACTCATTCTTTAGCATCCTCCCCTCCCATCATATACGCATATTTTTTCGATTAATTAAGATATTTAAAATATCTTCAAGCTAATATGTTCATAACTAGTCAATGAAATAGAAGCATTTTAGTCATGTGAGCTCATGTGACCATTATTAAGTTTTTAGCCATTCTTACTCCTAATTGTTATTTAGAGTAAAATTGACCCACCCAACTATACAGTGGACCCCTTCACCAGTGCGAAGAGATGCTCAACACAAAACAAGTAAGTCCTGAACGAACCTACTAGCGGGCTGAGCATTTTACTTTACTGAGGAAAGGATTCAGCGGTAGTTTTGAAATAGCTATTTGCAACATTTTGTTGAAAATTTCATTTCACTCATAAAACTCAGTAGTCTTTTTTTAATTTGTCAGAGATAACTTGGCGTTATATAACAATGTCACATGTTAATCTATTTTAAACTAGCTAACAATAGCACATAAATCTTTGAACTATGTTTGATGAGCCCAGAAAAGGTGCTCTCGCTTATGATTAGTTTTATACGTGTAAAACGTTTAATTTTTTATCAGATTGTTAGCTTTTATGCTTCGTTAATTTTTTCACACCAGACTTTATTTCACAAAAACAAGACGTGAGAGAGGAAAAAAAAGAAGTATTTTTTTAAATGATGATTTTATACACACAGATTTCATTAATTATATTATTTTCAATTATAAATCAGTTTAAAATCAATCTGTTTTACTTGATTTACATTTTTATCACTCGAAACTAGATTTTCAGGATATTGACTACAAAAGGGCACAAGTCCAATTTATATAAAAAAAGGAATGATTAATTTCAGTAGCGAAACGAAACATAATTTAAGGTGAAATATTGATTCTGCTTACGGCTAGACTAATAAAAATTCTTGTACTATTCAATTCATTTATGCAAGAAATAAACATTTTTTATTAAATCCTGGCAAGTTTTATTAGTGGGACTGAAGGCCGCCGAGAACTAAGGCGGGCTCTTGTCAGTTGAGGTCGGCAGCCCGCCCCCACCCCCATAAAACTTGTCGTATTTTTACTAAACTGATTCCTAACACAAGAAACGGACCCCCTAGTTTCAAACTGGGCTGACATAGCCTCTCGTCGGTCCTGGTAGGTCTTAAACCCGTTCTAAAATTGCCGACTCAACTAGTTGGATAGTAGGAAAGCAAAATATAATATTCAAAATGTTGCAACAACATATAGATTTGGAGGATACTTTGCTAGACGTCTGACCGTGATGCGGTGGCCCCGGGTTCGAGTCCCGGCTGGGGCATGGGCGTACTTTCTCTCTCTCATGTCATTGTCCTTTCTATGTGTGTGAAAGTGAGTTATGAATGAATGCCTACCCTATAAACGGGTCCTTATGGCATGTGTGTTGAGCATAAAATCGGTCTTCCACCTAAAAATGGTGCTCTTAAAAACGGAAGCCGTATCCTTACCCCATCCTTCATGGACCTGGTCTAGCTCTGCTGACCAACGGGGGCATGTAACAACAACAACCTAAAACTGACGCTCAAGATTTTTTACGCGTCAAACTTGATTTAAAAAAATAACAATTAAAAATATATTTGTGATAAATATTTTTCTTAACAAATTAGACAATTAAAATATTTTCATTTGATTAACAACTTTTTAACTTTAAGCCCTAAATAATTTGTATATAACTACTTTAACGAAAAATTTGATCGAATTGTCCCACACGTAATTGTGGAATCATCCAATGGCAGACAAGCTGGCCTGTCTTGTTAAATATCCTGTTGTTCCGGCCTTTGTCAAGAACTCCAAGAAATGCTGACTTCTTGTTTTTCTGTATCCGTACATTAACCTTATGATAACCGTCTAGACAAGGGAAAATTGTGCCTCTGATTTGGAGGTGTTTATTGCAGTCTTGGGATTTAGACGGATGTAATTTCGTTTTTAAAGGTCATTTAACTTTCTTTGATTACTTGTCTATACTTTCATTGGTCCATTAATCATTTACTTTATTTGACACCTACATCTTGTTGCGTCTTCTTATGCTATTCGCATGAGCAGTTACAAATAAACTTTCTCCTTATATTGACAATATTTACTGAGTAATATTTATTTGAAGATGATTCTCATCGCAGAAGTGAAAATTTTAAATAAATGTTCCTTTTTTTTCGCAAGCAAGGAAGTCAAATAACAGAGCGAAAACCAATTTTTGAAAAAAGTGCTTTTTTCTCACAAGTTTTTCCAAATTTTCTGCAAATTTCTTGAAACCTCAAAAATGTTTGCATGTTTTTTTTTTCAACTTATTAACTTAATCTAAAGTTACTTTGCAGTTTTTCTCATTCGACATAGAAGCGCATTTATTATTTGCGATAATTTAAACTACCTTCATACTCATGCTTTTAAGGAGGAGAGCTTTTTCTTCTTAGGAAAAGCATTCACAATATAAAAACTTTTAAAAGTTTTAGTTCAAAAATATTTTTGATCAATCTAACTTCATTGTGTAATTACGTTAATGTTCTAGACATTTAAAAATTGTCTGCATTTAATATGCTTTTCATCCGCAGATTTTTCAGGCAAGTTTTTTTCACCTCAAGATTTTTAAAATATATTTCTTGCTGCTGTTTTTCGATTAAATTTGGAATCATTCTGTAAGGAAGGCCCCAACAAGTGTACTTAATGGATCATAGTGAACCCTTTCTGAACTTAGTTGTAACATTGTTATTTTGCGCCTGCCAGGCTGGCAATTGAGGGTGCGCTGCTTCACTTTTCCAACTGTACCGTAATTTGGTGTGTAGTCCGGCTACCACAGTACACTCAAACCATAGCTACCCGTTTATAGGGTAAACAGCAATTCACAACACAACTATACATTCACGCAAAAGAAAGGATAAGAACAGGCGAAAGTACGTCTATGCCCGAACCGAGATTCGAACCCGGGACCTCCCCATCAGAGTCAGACTTCTCTGAACACTATACAAGGTTTCCGGCACTTGTAACATTCATCCGATGATGTGTCAATTTTGTAACGAAAGTGACAAAATAATTACAATTTTTAATCATGCTCATTTTAAATGGCTCATACAGCCAAACTGAACTACTTTTCATCACTTTGAGAAATGTGTTAAGATTTTTCATAAGGAACCAACAAATCTGATTGACCTCAATCATCAGACGGAATTAGTAGTCATTAAATTCAATTCTCTTTTTCGATATAACTGCACTCATAAAGTGAAAAGCTAGTCACATCCAGAGGAAATTCGATGAGAGGATTGATATATCTGTGGTGAAATATTTTTTGATTTAGACTATTATGCTTGATCTTTTCACCGATTGCGAGATCCTAGTTCCGTGCTGTTTCAGAGGCACATGAGTCTGAATCAGTCCATTTGATTCACCTGTTATCTGGTGAGTCAGTGATTACCCTGTCCTGATATAAAAAAGTAAGGCTTGCGAAATGAGAGTTTTATGTCTATTGATCATAAGATATGGTCTCTCTCTCGGACCAATGACCATGCTTGGTTTGCGGTTTGATATTTTTACAATGTGGTTACAAGTTGCAAGTAATCAGCTGCTGCAGTGCAGTTTTCAGAATTTCAGAATGTACTTTAATTTTACTGATGTCGAATATTTTATCCATTTACAAGCAATATTATCTGCGTATTATTTCAACAGAAATTTAAGATATTTCTTTCACAGAACAAAAAATAAAATTCTTCCCCCACTCCTTCCGTACAGAATTAATTTCTGGTAGTGGTCACTGCAGGATAATCTGAAAGCTAATTTAGCGTAAACTCAAGAGAGAGTAAAATGGAAGCAAGAGCGTGATACAAAATACAGATATTTCTTTAAATTACAGATATCTGCTGTAAAAGTAATTTATGTATTCAGTTGGTATATGAATAATGATTTTTTTTTTAATTTGGAGGCACTTTGCCTTTAAGCATTCACCCTTTTTAAAACAACGAGATTGATGGTTTTTGTAATAAAAGGTTTTAGTAGGCAGACCCTCATTGTCCCTAACACAGAAGGATTATAACAGCGGCTCTTAAATGTATTTTTTCCCCTTGAGTCAGAATTGAAAATCTGAGTTTTAATTGAAATTAAACTAGCATCAAATGAAACGAAAAACAGAAAGACAATACAACTTCTTCCCTTCAAAATGTCGTACATAATATATTTTACCAGTAAAAACCACGTTTTCCAGAGTTTTCAGTGTGTTAGGATCAAGTTAAAATTTACACTTTGATTTGAAAAAAAAATCGTGATATTTACTATATCCTCTACTTTCAGTCTTCAGTTTAAGGTGGCAATTGAAGTACTGTGTAGAAGAACATGTTAATGTGACAAGTAAATGACTCCGAGAAAATTAGCTTTAAAGTTTTTAAAGATTCTTCATCAATATTGGTTTCCCCTATACACTCAGTTCAGCAATACGTGGATGTACTGATACTTTCAAAAAGTATTATAAATTTTTAATTTTCTCAGCTGTTTATTTTGCTTCAATGGCACTGGTTCTATTGAACGCAACTTTTTCAATTCGAGAAAATATTATCTCACCCCTTAAAATAAAGGACACGACAAGAAATTGATTGAATAGTTCATTTTAAAAAGGTATCAGTTTTGAAAAAGAAAAAAAACTGACTTAT